>JBCFYV010004744.1:0-18921 GCA_039000515.1 Timema cristinae
CCAATAGCGGCGTTAGCCACAGCCAACACGGCGGCGATAACGATGCACTAGAACATTAAAATTTAAATTAAATTTTATTAAATTAACTGGATTTAAAAAATAAAGAGACAGTTCTTTAAATTAATTCAGGAAAGTTAATATGTTTAATACAATGAAAACGGGATTTTTAAAAACCCGGCTAAATGATGTTTATTAAAAAATTAAAATAAACATTTTTTTTTATAACGCTAGTCTGAGTAAAAATGTAGTTTCACAATACAACACTCCACGAATCATTAATTTATTAAATAAATACAGACTTAAACCGAAGGAAATTTCTTTAAAAAAACAACCTCATTTATTCGTGTAGGTTTGGGATAACAATTTGCCTCCTATGGAAAAATTAAATATTCATGCAAATGAAAATATTCTTCAATAATGCAAATGGCGATGATTTTAATTTATTTAGTTTCCAGTTGGCACATCTTAAATTAAATAATAAAAAATATCAATATACTCGGCCAGATATTAAAGGTGTTTGCTGGCCAATTCCATTTATTTAGTATTCGGTTTGGCTTGGAGATAAATCCCTTGGCATGTCATCATGACATATACAATCCAATACACGCAAATGCTAAGCAAAATGATCACTGTTTATGTTTTATTGGTATAAACTGTACTTATAATAGACTTAGGAGCCAATCTAAAACCCCAACTTGGGTAAGTTACACAAGTTCGAACCAGACGTCGTATTTTAGATAATTCCCATAGATTTTTATTAAAATCAATGAATTTTAGATAAAAAAAAGTTACCATATAATAATTAACAATAAGAGATAGAAAAAGTTTAAAATAAAAATATTATTTCCTTGATCCAATTAGCTCTGCTAATACGGACTACAGAAAACCTTACTTCTATCCGATTTTTGGTTCAAATTGTATGAAATTTATCGATAAATACGGCGTGAAATAACTTGTTTACGTTGGTGATTGGTTATAATTTGGTCGGTTATTCAAAATAATTTTTAAATTACTTTAATTAGATATTAAATTATCGGTTGAACTCTGCATTTAAGCACCCTACATCCTTAAAGGTCGTCGCTTTGCTCCTGTAACAGTTATGTAATGCAAGTGGCGGATCGTCAGAGTGAGCAGTAAGACACTCTGCAACAAAACAACTAGCGCCTAGTCAAAACTAAATATTCAAAGCCACAAGATTTCGAACCAAACTCTCCACGCTCACAATGATCCCACCCCCGGTCGAGGCCCCGTCTAACCTTACCTTGAAGGCCATTTTTTGGTTTTGGGGTGACGGTGTCAGTCAGGGCTGTAGAGAATGGTGTGATTTGACATGAGTAATGTGGGGGGCGCTTATATAGCTCGACATGGTACTTTCACCTCCCCCCTCCTTCCCCATGTGGGGGGTACTGGGCCAGCCCCGGGCTGGGTCTATTGTTGCCAAAATGTCAACACTATAGATTATCAAGCGAGGACATTAACATTCATGTTGGTCATAAAATATAAAGTTGTATAGACTTCGATCGGAAGACCGGGTTCATTCCTGGCTTAAAGCACAACATGTTTCTAGCCCTAAATTAGTGCAAGTGCAAATACCCCCAATGATAAAAATAAATAGTACGATGGGGCGCACAGACCCTCTTTTTATCTTAAAATAGAGATATTTACTAAACATTCTTAAGATGTGTAAACGAAATAATATACACGTGGCAGAAACTCTTCAACAAAGAGCACATATACAAACAATATACACTATTACAGAAACAATGAGAGAAGAGTATATATCTTTTTCATAAAAGTGTATAAAAATCAATTTTACACTTTCAGACTTCCACAAATAAATATATTTGCTTATAGCTCAAAAACTTTTTATATAAAAAAAGGGTTTAATTCTAATGGTACACAAATTTACAACCATAGGTTATTTCGAATCTTAAATTAAATTTCGTAGTTATGACTAAATGGAAATTTCTGCTTTTAAAAAAAAAAAAACCCTTTTAAGGGGGGAAAAACCTGAAAGGAGGAAAAAGGAAAAATTCCAAAAATTTTGGAAAAAGGGAAAAATCCCGGGGCCCCCTGTGGTTTGGAAAAAGAAGGAAAACCCCCCCTTTTGGGAAAACGAGTTAAAATTCCCCCAAAAAAAAAAAATCAAAAACCCAAAATTTGGACCCATTTTCCCTTATCCGGCGAATTTTAATTAAATCCCCCACAAAAGGGGGGCTTTAAAAAAGCCAATAAAATTTTCCCAAAACAAAAGAAGAAAAAAAAAGAAAACCCAAAACCCTTTTTTCCCCCAAAAAAACCCCCCAAATTAATTTTAAAAAAGGGAATACCCAAAAAAACCTTTTTAAAAAAAGGAATAAATTCGTAAAAAAAAATAAACCCCCCCCAAAACTAAAATTTTAAAACACCCACGGGGAAAAGAAAAATTTGGGGGAAATCCAAATTTTTTTTCAATTTTAAATTTCTGTTTAAAAAACCCCCAAATTAAATTTTTTTTAGGCAAACATTTTCCGAAAATAAAATTTTATTTAAAAAACCCTGAAATTTAGGTTTTTTTTGCCTTTTTTTTCCCCAAAAACATTTTAAAAGGGCAAATTTTTTTGCAATAATTGTTATTAAAAAACTTTTTTTTGGGGTTTCCCCGAAATTTTGAAGAAAAAATTTTTAATAAAAAATTTTTGTTTCACTTATTTTAAATAACCTTTTTTCAAAGGGGTAAAACCGGGGTTTTTTTACAAAAAAATTTTAAAAAAAATAAAAAATTTTAAAAAAAATTTTGTTTTCCTTTTTTTAAAAAAATTTTTTTGAAAAAAGAATAAAAAATTTATTTCCCTAGGGGGCTTTTTAAAATTTAAAATTCCCCAAACAAAATTTTACTTAAAACATAAAATTTTAAAGGGGGAAATTTTAAAAAAGGACCCAAAAGGCCCTTTCTTTGAACCCCCGGTGGGGTTGAAAAAACAACCCCCAAAAACTTCAAAAAAAAACCCCAAAACACGGGAACCAAATTTGGATTAAAAAAAAATTTTTTTAAAAATTTTTTCCCGGGTTTTTCCCAACCTTTTCCCCCCAAAAAAGAATTGGGTTGGGAGGGTTTAAAAATACCTTTAATTAAATGGGGTTTTTAAAAGTTTTGGGCGAATGAGTTTGCAAAAAAGATTGGAAAAAAAGAGAAAAAATAATTTTAAAAATTTTGGGGAAAAAAAAATTTTTGGGAAAAAACCCCTTTCCCCCCCAAACCCCCCATTTATTGGGGTTCCCCCCTAAAATTTAAAATGGGTTTTTTTAAAGCATAAAAAGGGTTAATTTTTATAAAAAAAAGGGGGGTTTTCCAAGGTCTTTTGGGGCCCCAAAACCCTAGGATTTTCTTTTTTAAAGTTTTTTCTCCCAAGAAAAACCCAGGGGGTTAAAAATGGGTCCCGGCAAGCCCCTTCCCAACCAATTTTTTTTTTTAAAAGTTAATGTGGGGGAACTCGAGCCCTCCCAAAAGGCCCAAAAGGGTTAAAACCCTTTGTCGGGGACTAATTAAAAAAAAAAACCAAAAACCCACTCCCAAATTTCGAACCCGAACCAAAAGCGGGCGCCCCAAAACCCCCCCAAAGGTCCAAGAAAAATTTTCCCCCCAAAAGGGGGGGGATTGGGGCCCAAAAAAATTCCGGTGGAAATCCCCCGAAGTTGACTCGAAAAAAAGGAAAATCCAAATGGGGGGTTTTTTTCCCCCAAAAAATGGTTTGGAGGGGTCCCCAAAAACAAAACCACCAAAAAATTCCCTGCAAAAAAACCCCAAACAATTTTAAAAACCCCCTTGAGGCGGTTTCCCCAAAGCCAAAACAAAAGCCAAAACTAAAAAAAAAATTTAGAAACCCTTTAAACCAGTGTCCCGTAAAAAACCCCCAAATTTCAAAAAACGTTTAACAAAACAATTCCCCAAAACCAAATGGCAAAAAAGCTTAGATTTGGGGGGAAAAATTTTAAAAAGGGCCCCAATTTTAAACACAAAGTCCATAAAAGTTTCCCTGAAAACAATTTCAGTCCCCAAAATTATTCTAAAAACAAAAACCAAATCATTAAAAACATAAAATCAAAACCCACTTTTTTTGGGCCCCAAAAATTCCAAAATACAAATTCAAAAAAAAATAAACCATAGAAAAAATTCCTGAAAAATAAAATTTTAATTTGGAAATTTAAAACGAAATAAAAAAACGGACCCAACTTAGAAATACAAAAACTATACCAAAAAAAGCCCCCAAAAATTTAGCCCCTTTAAAAAAAACCCCGGACCAAAGAGCCTTTACAAAATCAACTCCAAAAGAGGGGAAAAAAAAAAAAAAAAAAACCCGGCCCTTTTTTTTCCCCCCAAAAAGCTAAAAACAAACCCAAATCAGGCCCCCAAAAAGAAGAAAGAAATTGGGAGAATGACAACCCCCCAAAAAAAAAAACCCAAAAAAATTCAACAAAAAAATTTTTGGGGAAAAGGTTACCCCAAACAAAAAAAATTTAAAAAAAAATAAAAAACCAAATTTTTAGGCCCCCCTGGGACGGGTTTTGTTTTTCCCCCAAATAACCCTGTTGTTAAGAGCATAAAAAAGGTTCTTCAAAACCCCTGGGAAAACCCCCCCTTTTTTTTCTTTCCCCAATTTTCCTTTTCATTTTCCCCCCCTTTTTCCTTTCCCCCTTTTTTTTTATTTTTCCCCCCTTCCCCCCTACCTACAAAGGCCGGCCCTTTTCCTTCGACCTCCCTTCCCCGGCTTTTTTTTTTAATGGTAATTGTTGGGGCCCCCAAATAAAGTGCCTTTTATCCTTTTGGTGGGGGGCCTTGGGAATAAAAAAGGGGGTCCTAGGGGAAAAAGAGGTTTGGTTTTAGAGGGCCGGACAAAAATTCTTTTTCCTTAATTGCCCTGCCCCTTTTGGATTTTGAAGGTGCATTGGGTGAGGGCCCCCTTGGGGAAAATTTAAGGGGGTTTTAAAAAATTTTTCACCCGGCTGCCCGGTTTGATTGCCCCACTATGTTTGGCCGACAACATGGCCCTAAACTTTCTCCAAAAATGTTTTTTTTCCCTCCCCCCCCGGGTTTAAGTGGGGCCCGGGGGGTTTGGCCGTACCCTTTTTTGTGAAAACCAAAAAAGGGTAAGGGGCCAAAAGGCCCCTGGGTTTGTTCGGTGAAAGGAAAAGCGGTACCTTTATTCAAAGAGTAAAATACACAAAAAAATTTTAAAAAAGCGGGTCCTATTTTAACAGCTTAACCCATTTTCCCTAATGAATTCCAAATGGGAGAATGTTCAATGGTAAGGTAACCAAAAGGTTCCCAAAATTTTTTCGGGATTTTCCTTTTTCCCCGATGTTTTAATTGGGGGTCGGAATTTTCCCCCAGATGCCCCCCGGGTTAGTTTTAAAAAAAAGGGACAAGAAAAAGCAAAGTTACCCCAAAAATTTGCGTTCCCCCCTAAAAGGGCCAAAGGGGCTTCCGGGGGGCCCTTTTTCCCCTCCCCTGGGCTTTTTTCGTCCCAAATTTCAAAAAAGGTGGGTTTCCTTAACAACCCTGTATTGTAACAAAGGCCCCGAAACCCGCACTCCAAAATTAACTGGTCCTCAATCCCCCTTGTTTGGGGGCCCTGCCCAAAAATAATGGAAAGAAACCTGGAAACCTCAAAAAGAAATTTCAAAAACCCCAGTCCCCCCCCCAAAAAAGAAAAGGAATAGTAAAATTAACCCTTTTAAAACCCCAAACTTAAAACCCCCAAAAAATACGGGGGAAAAACTCCTTTTTCCCCGAAAAAACCCCCATCTTTCCAAAAAACCCAAAACAAGCCCCCTGAACCCCTAAAACCCCCCAGCATAAAATCGGGGAACCCCCCCCCCCCCTGGGAACCCCCCCCCCCCCGCCCGGGGATAAACAAGGGGGCCCCTTTTTAGTTTTAACCCCCATTGGGGCCCGGGATGGGGACAGTTCAAAAAAAGGGGAATATGGGGAAGAAAAGGAGAAAACCCAAAAAAAATTTTTATTTTAAAAAAAAGGGTCTAACCCCTTTTAAAACCCGAAAAAAATCGACCCCCGTTTAAAAACCGGAACCTTTCCCCTGGCGAGAGGTCAGAAAAATAAAAACAAACCCCAAAAGGGCCTTCAAAAAAAATTTTATTTTAGGATTTTTGGGGGGTTGGAGGTAATTAAATTTTTTAAACAAAACACGCTAAAACTAAAAAATTTTCACCTTAAAAAAACAAAAAAATTTTTTCCCCTTCATTTTATCTTTAAGGAGCCCACCCCCCCAACTGAAAAATTTTGGGGTTTATTTTGGATCGACCGAAACCTTTCAAAAGGTAGGATGGGTAACAAAAATCTATAAAATAAGTAAAATTGTTTTTGACCCCAAGGTTGTGTAGAGTTCCCCCTTGGAAAAATTTTCCTTACCCCCCCGGTAACGGCCCAAAAGGGCACTAACCCCTTTTAAAAAAAATTCCCGCCCCCTTTCTTTGGGGGTTTTAAGCAAAAGGGTTGGGGGTCAATTTTTAAAAGGGGGGAAAAATGGTGGGTTTTCTTTTTTGGAAACCTTTTTTAAAAAAACCCCGGGGCCCCCAGCAATTTCCCCCCCCTTTAAGTTTTCCCTTTTCCTCAACCCAAACCCCCTTTACCCCGGGGCCCCTATACTTGGGGGTTCCCCCGGGACCTTGTGGGGCCCTTTCCCCACGCAAAAAATTCCGATCCTTAAAAAAACGGCCCCCAATTTTTTTTAAAGTGAAACGGGGATAAACCCAGCCTTTTGGAAACCCCATTTCCCCCCGGAGAAAAGGCGGGAAATTTTACTTTCATCTGCCCAAAAACCCCTAAATCCCCCAAACCCGGCCCCCCCTTTGTTTTTTTGGGGAAAACGGGATCCCGCGGCTATTAAAACCCAAAACCCGCGTATTTTAACGCTTTTACTTGGAGAATCGGGAAAGCTTTCCCAAAAACTGAACCGCCGTTTTCGGAAGGAGGGAGCCGTTTATTTCCCCCCCTAAAACCCTCCCCCCCAAAATTTGGGCACTTCGAAATCAAGTACAAAAATCCCTTTTAAAATTCCCCATTTTCTAACGAGTTTTCCCCCTATCCAAATTTTCCCCATGGGGTTTTCTAATCGAGTACCCAAATTCCTTTATACCCCACTTTTACGTTACTTTTGTTTAAAACGGGGGGGTTTTTAAAATTCCCCCTTTCGGAATTTCCTAGCCCGCCAGCCAAAAAATTCGGGCCCGGAGATACCTTCAAAATTTCCCAAAAGCCCCCGGGGGGGGTTTTTTCCTTAAAAAGGGGAATCCTTTCTTTCCCAAACCTTTACGCCCGTTACCCCATTAAAAAGTGGGGAAAATTCCCCTTTTAACCCCCAAAAACCTTAATGTGTTTAAAAAATTTAAAAAATGAAAAAAAAGTTTTAATATTAAATGCAATTAATAAGAAATGTTTCCCCGAACCTCCCAGTGGATCATTTTGGAAAAAAGGGGGTTTGACCCTTTCCCCCATACAAAACCTTTGGTTTCCCTTTTTTAAATTTGGAAATTTTTCGCCCAGGCGGTACGCTTTAAAAAACCCTTTTTTTGGGGGTTTGGGGAACCTCCCATTTTTTACTTTTTTTACATAAAATTTTGGGGTGGAAAACCCCTTTAATATTTTATTCAAAAAAAAGGGGGTGGGGGTTTAAACCTTGTTTTCCAGGGAAATGCTCGGGAAAAAGTGCCGTCCCTTTCCCGTATTTTTTGGGGAAATGCATTTTTCAGTTTATTTAAGCTAACGAAATTTTAAAATGTTAAAACAAATTTTTTGGGGGGCATTCGAATTTTCCTCTACCCCAAAACCCAAACGGGGGGTCCATTTCCAAAAGTTTACGGGAATACAGCAACCCCAAATTTTAATGAACATTGTTTTTTTCCGTCTCGGGGCCCTTTTGGTTTCCCGGGGCTTTAATTTTTATTTTAAACTAACTTGGATCCCCCCCCATCAAAGACCTGAAACGAGGTGATAAAACTTTAATTTCTAAAGGGGCCGTCTGGGGGGCGATAGGGGAAAACCCTTTATGCTCTTAAGGGCCCGGTAGATCAAACTGATTACGGGGGGTTTTTTTATTGGTCCTAGACCCTCGGCGTTAAAGATGCTGATAGGTCCACCATGCTGCATTTTGTGGGGTACTGGGCTTTTTGTACAGTCCATCGTCACACTGGCCGACGCCGGGACCCCCTCTTTTTTTACCGGGGGTCCTACTTTTTGGCATCTTACGTGTCGAAACCCATTGAGGGGGCCAATGTTCCTAGGCCTGTTTTCATCCCCCTAACCGTGCTTTTAGAAACCCAAAAAGGGTAGTACAAGGCCGGGGTTGGGGTCGGATGCTATCGGGTTTTGACCGTGTGGGGGTATCCCGCCCAAAGGGGTATCCCCACATCCCCAGGGCGGTTTCTCCTGGGAAATCCCCTCCCAATGCCCCTTTTGATCTTCCAAATTCCCAAACGACCCCCCCAAATTTTATTGAAGGACTTTTTAAAGAGCTCCTTCCCCCCCGCTTTTTAGGGGTTTAAAAACTTTTTTTCGATGGCCAAATCGGGGCCCCCCTGGGATTGTTTTGTTTGGGAAAGGTTTAATTTTAAATTTGTTACCCTTTAACCAGTTTTTTTACGGGGAAATATGCCCTTTTTAAATCCTTTTTTTTTGTTTTTCCCAAGTGCACCCTTTTTCATCTCACGGTTCCCGAGTGCCTTGTTGGCATTTCCAACCCTATCGTGGAATCCTCTCGTGCAGATGATTCACAACAATTTTAAAAATTGATTTATTCACCCCCCTCGCCCTTTTTCTGGGTTCCTGGGCACGCCGGTCTTTCAGGAAAAGAAATGCCGACCAGGGGGCCAAGGAGGGGGCACGTGCCCCCGAGGGGGTTTTGGGGTCATGTTTTAAACCTAAGGGTTGTTTCGGCGTGGGGTTTACCCCCTGGCACGAGCTGGGGCTCGACCCGCTCAGAACAAGCTGGGTCCATCGGGAGGGTGTCGGGTGGCCCTCATTTTCGAAAATCTAGAAGAGAGGAGGTCATTAAAACCCCTCGGCAACACATTGACCCATTTTTTTATTAGAGGGGGCCCCCCCCAGTGTGTAGTTTGGATCTCCCTAGTGTGATCAATTTTTTGGGGGATGTCGAAAATTTCCCCCTCCGTCTGGGTCTTGATTTTTAAAGTGACTTCCGTTTTTTATTCGCGATAGTGCGGATGGGGTTTTTTTTTTACTTCCCTTTTTTTAAAGCCAGCGGATCTTTTTAATGCCATTTGATACTTTTAAAAGTGGCTTTTTGATATTTTTCCATATTTAGATCTTTTTTAAAGGTTTTATAAATTTAACATGTTGTTTTTTCTTTTTTAAAGTTTATTTTTAAAAGTTTTTTTCTTTTTCGTTTATATTTAATATTTTGTTTTGTCTTTTTTTGGGGTGTACACTTGGTTTTTTTTTTTGCAGGGTATCACTTAAATTTTTACCAAGGCCATTTGAGCACTCCTATGGAGTGTCTCAGATGGGAATGTTTTTTCTCTTTCCCCATGGGGGTTTATTATGTTTTTAAAATTTTAAAGCCCTAATGACCTGAGTGTCGATGGCCCTTAAAAATAATAATAATAAATAATAATAATTTGAATATTTTAAAATAAGGGATTGGGCAAAAAACAAATCAAGACAAATAACTTTAAACAAAACTAAAACTTTAAAACAAAAGGGAAAAATTCCTTCCAAAGCCCAGAAAACAAAACCCCCAAATATTAAACAAGGGGTTCCCCAAATACCCAAAAGACACAATAAAAAAACCAAAAAAAAACCAAGTTTTTTAAAAAAAACCAATCAAAAACCCCCAAAAGAAAACCAAAACCCAAACAAAATACCACCCAAATTCATTTATATTCAAAGATAAAAAAAAAATTAAGTTCCTCAAAACCATCAAGGTAAATAGGTAAAAACAGACCCCCCAAAATTATTTTCAAGCCACCGTCCAAAAAAATTTGCACAACAAAAATCTTTTGTAAATAACCAAAACCCACGGGGTAAAATGAAATCCTGACCACAAAAGCCCCAAAAAGAAAGGACAACCAAAGAAAAAAGCTCAAAACTGCAATGGGACCTCGGCAAATTCTAAAATGCCCAAACCACTTAAATTGCGTAAAAAACAGAGTAATTTTAAAAAAACCCCCGAACGACTAAACCCTCCCCGGAAAGCCCATTTAAAAAAAACCCCCCATTGGGGAAAAACGGCGCTCCGCAAACCAAAGGCCCTTTAAGAAGAGGAAAAAAAAAATAACAACTTTTGGGAACAAATAAATAAAGAAGGATCGGACCAGGGAAATACTGCAAATTTTTAAAAAGAAATTTGCTTCAAACCCTTTTTTGCCCCAAAATTTTAAACCCTATTTCTAAAAGGACAGCCAGCCAAAAATTCCACAAACAAGACAACCCCCCCCCCAAAAAAATCACCACCAAAAATTTCATATATTATTTCCAACTTCATAAAGGTTTTAACCTACAACTGTACAGTTCTTTTGCAGAAACTAATCCAAGGTAACATTTACGGTAAATTTATTTCAGACAAAGAGGATAAGGGTTTGCGACAGCAACCTGTAACTCTAAAAACAAATCAGCAAATCAACCAATGTTGAGTACTGTTTCTGGTACTTAACGCGGAAGATAAGGAAACAACCGAAAGGTAGACCAATGCCACAAGTCGCGTTGACGTCTTAGCAAGATTAGCTGCGTTTATAGCAGTTAAAGTTCCGACGACAATCTGACAGAGGTTTGAAATACATGGGCTTGGCTAGATACGTATTCTTTGCATGCTTGATTGTATGGGATCTTCTTTTCAGTTTGTATTTCCAGAACTTTTTTCTCCAACTTCCATTTCGGACAGGCCCGAGACCAAGCATACTGCGAAACCTTGCAGTTAACGCAGAAACTTAGGAGACCCCATACAGTGTATAGTGGGCCTCCTGCCCGCAGACTGCACAGGTTGACTTACCACGGCATCGCAGCTTTGTATGCCCAAATTCCTGCCCTAAAAACAGCGCCGGGGTTTGGGGAAACATACGGTGGGGCCCCTGGCTCGGGAAAACCCCGGCCCCCCTTGGTGGGAAGGGTAAAAAATTTTTGGATATAAAAACCCGTTTTCTTATTTCCTTTTCCCTTTTGGGTGGTGACCCTAAAATTTAAAAGGGGAATTTTGGGGGAAGGGGGTTTTTTTAAAAAAATTTTTCCTAAATGCTTACGATTCGAGTCGTAGAAAGGCCCCCCTTTGCAAAAAAGGGAATGTGGGGTTCCATTTTTCCCTTTTAAATTTTTGAGGGGAAAACGGTATTAAAAAATTCCCATTTTTTCCCCGTTTAAGGCCCTTTTCAGTTTGGATCAAAAATCGTCCCATCGGCTTTTTTTAAAATTAAAAACCCCAAGCCTCGGCAGCTCCCTTTCCCCTTTCGAGGAAAAAGGGGCTGAAACGCTGAGGTTCTTATTTTAAATTTTTGGAGATACCGGAAACGGGGTGGGGCCCCCCTTTCCTGATTTTTTTTAAATTAAAGGGGGTTAAAGGGCCCTTCCCCTTTCCCCCCATAAAAATTTCAAACTGCGGGCCCGGGGGTAGGGCCAGAAAGGGGGTAGCAACGCAAGGGGAAAGGGGCCCATGTTTTTTGGGGGAAACAAACCCCAAAATACTGGAAATCGTAGCCCCAGGGGACCCAAGTTGGTTCTACCACAGGGGGCCCCTTTTTAAAACCCTCCCGAGAAAAACCCCCCACACGCCGCGACATGAAAACCTTTTGCATGTGCATGCCAGAGGGGGGGGTTATCGCGGGAATTGGGTGCGGAATTTAAATTTTAGCCGGGCCCTTGAACCCCAACGTTTTTTCTCAAAGAAGGGTCCCCGGTTTTGTATCCCAAAGGCCCCTTCTATAAGATATTAAAACCCGGCGACTTTATCAGGAGTTTTTTGGGCCCGGTTTCTTAATTGTGAGGGGAGCCAAGGTATCATTTGGAAAACCCCAAAGGCTTCCGGGCGGGGGGAAGGAAAAAAAGTTTTGAAATGTCTTGTTTTGTTGCATTACTTTCGGGAGTAAGTAAAGTCATTTGTGTCGATTTCCTTACCCCGGGGGCTGTATGTTGTTGTCGCACTTTAACCCCGTGCAAAAAGGCTCGGTAGGAACTTTTTATTTTTGCTGGAACTTTTTTAGTTTGTATTTTCCCGGTCTAAAAAAAAAAGGGGGGGAAAAAACTCGCCGTAGGTGAAAAAAGGAGCAATATGCTTAATTTTTAAATTATATTGTTTTTATGTTTAAATTTTTTAAAAAAATTTTTTGTTCCCTAAGAGCCCGGTCCCGGGCCCCTTTTGAGTTTGAAGTTTGAAAATTATGTTTGTTTTTATTTTACTAAACAAAGGGGTTTTAAATGTGTTATGGGGGAAGAACGTTACAAATGTGTGGGAAAAAAATTGCTTGTATAAAAAGTGTTGATGGTAATGACTGTATAAATATGTGTTGATAAAAATATTGGTACATTTAAAAAGCCCTTTTTTATTTTGAAGTCAGAAAGTGTTTTTTAAACCCCAATATATTTTTGTCACGTTTCCCCGTTGTAAGGAGGTTAAAAGTGTTTTGGGGGATGAACGTTACAAAGTAAAAAAAGTAATAGAAAAGGTGTTTAAAGGAGGGAAAGAAAGGAGGAAAAAGGAAAGATTAGGAAAAGGGAAAGAGGGGACGTTGCCAAAACCTCCCCTTTTTGTACCTTAAACCCGTGGTTACTGCGGTACTATTTTTTAAACCCCCTTCGGAGGGGGAAACTTTAAAGGCTTATTGTAATTTTTAAAAACTTGGATCCTTTATTTTTTAGCCTTAGAACTTTTGTCTTTTAATAAATCGTGGGTGAAATAAACACCCCTCAAAAAGTTTCTTTCTTCCTTTATTTAAATTTACCCATTTTTTAGTGCTCGACCCGGGGAAAAATTTCCCGGGTTAAACGGTAACCATTGTTTTGTATGATTGGCGCTCGCCAGGAGCTATAGAAACCCAAAAAATCATCAAGGGAATATTTATCAGGGAAATTTAAACCGTAGTTTATTCAAATTTGGGCCCGCTGCGACGGAATCTTTAAACCCCGAGGGCAAGAAAGAGATTCCACGACTGAAAAAAACGGCACACTAAAGGACCCGGGGACAAAAATCAATGAGAATCGAGGTTTAAACAAGCGTTCCCCGCACGGACACCAACGACGAAAATTTTCCCCCCAGAACCCCGGGGGAAACAAAACCCTTGCCCGGGCCCCCAACGACGAACGTCGTACTGCCCCCGGAACAAGCCCCACAAAAGACAAACCAAAATTGTCAGATAAGCCTTAGATAAATTTTATTATTTTAAATTTTAATTAATAAGATTTAAAAAAACGTTGTTTTAATATTTTATAAACACAAAAAATTTTTGTAAATTTTTGGAAGGGAAAATTTGGGAGATTCAAACCCAAATGATAATATGACGTAGTAGTGTCTGAAGAGTAGAATATGAAAATAACCCAGGAATAATTAGGTTTTATGATCCCCAAAGAAGTGTTATAGTGGTGAGGAAAAGGTTTGAAAAAAATAGGGAAAGAACAATGGAGCAACCCGTAGGAGATTTTAAAACAAATTATGAAAAAAGTTTAAACAAAGGAGAGGATAGTATTTTAAAAAAAGCCCAAAAAATTAGCCCAAAACCCAAAAAGGGGGAAAAAAAAATGCAAATTTAATTTAGAAAAAAGATACAATTTGAAGAAAAATCAGGATAGTGCAAATAGACAAAAAACTTATCAAAATTATGCAAATAGCCAAGAAATTTAAAAGAAAAAAGATTAAATAGCTAAATTGAACAAATTTAATAAAAAAATAAGTTCTAAAAAAAGAGTTTGTAAGGGGTTTGTGAGCAGAGATTTTGGGTTTTTTAGAGCAAAAAATTGGGCCAATTAGAGAAAGGTTCATCAAAATTTGCCGAAAAGTTAAAAAGAGGTGACAAAAAAATTGAAGGAAAAGTTAAAAAAGGGTTTTTGGGAAAAAAAAAAAAATTTTTAAGGGGAAGGGGGCAATTCAAATTAATGGAATAGATTTCGCTAGTAAAAATAAATATAAACGTAGAACAAGAATCAATTAAAGGTTAAAGGGAAGTAGAAATTAAATTGGACTAATGTTAAGGTAGTAGTAAGTAGTAAGAAGCAAGCTTCACAACACCTGTCGCTAGGACTCTTTATTTAGTTAGTTTTACACTGTGACGAAGGGAGCAAGAGGTAAGGGGAAAAGTCATATATAAGCCGTTTTAGCGTACGATAGAGGGCAGCCACACCACAAGCTGCCCACCCGCTCCCAACAACGCATTTAAAGGGACTCACAAATGCACAAGCACTGCTCTCGCGTCGCATTCTAACACTTAATACAATAATGTACGTTAATAACACAAGTGTGCATTAATATCAAGCATTTAATTGGAGTATGTACCAGTAATTAACAGATGTCATTTGAATAAACCATGTGTGAAATAAAACAGCCATAATAGTTCTCTTCATTTCATTTTATAAATTTTTCCCGGAGTTAATTAGTGCTCGACCACGGAGCAGTTAACAGCTAGTTAAAACGATATCTATTCCGTACAGTGATGATGAGGCGCTCGATCACGGAGCTATAGACAACCGAAATACCCATCACAGCATTATTATATAAAGAATTAATCTGTAGTGTTACAACAGGGTAGATAATTTTGAACAATTCAAATTTCCACGAAATGGTTTTCCCACAGCTTAAAATACAGCTATGGTAGTATGTTTTATTTCCCTTCTTTAAAATCACAGCTTGTCCTCACTTAAAATTCCACAGGATTTGCGTCAGAAAAATGTCAGTGATTTACTTATTTTTATTAAATCAAATGATCTAAAAGAACCCTATTGTCAAGTGTAAAACTGTGTAAAACTTATTGTAACCACCCTGACAACACGTGCTTCCGTTGTGAGAAGTTTCTCAGCATGAAAAAGAATATAAAATTATGCACGCAATTCCCCAAGGCCAAGAGAGGTTCAAGACGTTCAAAACTATCCATTGAAAAAGGGGCTTCTTCAACAAAATTTAAAGGGAAAATCTGCAGTTTTACGATACCGTGATTTAGGAATTTGTTTAGGAGGGTAAAAGAATCCAGCTCAATTACATATATGTTAAGTAACCTTAAATATTTGAATAAAAAGTAAAATTTACATTTAAAAAATCTTTATAGTTTACACTATAAAATAATCACAAAACGCCACTGGGGATTTCGTATCTCACATAGTTGAGGAGAAATTATGAACATTGTAAAATGTCCCCGATGTAAAGTACCCTTAAAGCCCTTTCATGACAAAATAGGAATTTCCATCTTGTTTTTTGGTAACAAAAACAATGTCTATATAGAAATTTAATCAAAATGGTTAAGCAAATATCAATAAAAAAATTCTCTTCTTGCCCTTCAGTAAACTACCCTTAGATTTAGAGTTAGGTATCTATTTCCATAAAACACCTCGGGTGCCATTATGAAAGCCCCAGATACCTATTTTTAGCACAATCAATAAACTATTTTGTTGGCTAGTTGGTAACGCGCTATCGTGTGAGCTCGACGCCGGGACGGGGAGATCGTGTTGAATCTCGCGGGTGAATGGGTGGTTTTTCCTAAATGGTTTTCACTCTCCACTAAATGCGGTTCACTTCCTCTAATTAACCTTCCCAATTCCAATAATTAGGTATTGTATTAAAGCGTAACCCGAACGGTAGTAAAGCGGGCTAAATAATAATAAAAAAATAAATTTTCGGGTAGAGCTGAATTAAGAGAAACAGACGCATTTCAAAAAACCACTTTTGTTTTATTCAGGATCATGAAACGTTGCTTTTGCAAAATCTCGATTTTGAAATTTTAACAATCACAATACTTTCTCTCTGGAGGTTCGAGAGATAGTAATACATATTCACTAGCTGAAAAACGCAGACTAACATACCACACTATTTTACCTTTGAAACTAATGTCACTCAGTTTAGCTCCAGCGGACGTCAGACGAACCTTAGCACGTTGTCCATCCCTTTCTCGGCATTTATCTTATAAAAATATTTCAAACCCCACTTTGTATATACAAAAACACGTATATTCATGGCAGGGATTGGACGGAACATAATTTATATAGACCCTTTTAAAATGATGCGTTTTTAATCACAGTGATGAGAGCAGAAGAACGGCAAGATTCTAACTGAATTGATTCATTCCAGTATCACTAGTGAAGATGAGATGGGGGAAAAAGAAAATGTTGAGTACCGAAATAACAAATTGTGTAATTATTCACTAAAATTTATATTAAAAGTAAACATGATAAGTGGTTTTGTTTTTATTTGTATTACTTGTGTAATGTTGATTTTATTATATTCAGGACTGTTTTTATCTATGCAGAACACCTCAAAACTATTAGGGTACATATTATTAAGATCAAACAATATGTGTGTTACATAAGAATATAAAATATCAAATTTTGGGGAAAAAAGTTTTATTAATTACTGTTCAAAGAAACAACCGTTGTATTTAACATTAATTGTTACAGAGCATTATTACAAAGAAGAAATAAAATTAACGTTATGAACTTGGCAAGCTTAGTAGGCGTAGTTGATGCCATAGGCGTTGTGTAGGTCATGTGGAGACGATGGGGGCAGCCCAAATAAGCGACGCCCAAAAAACCACCATGGGCAGCCACGGCGGGAGCGGCGTAAGCACGAGCGGCTAGGGCGGGGCGGCGTAGGCATGACGGCCAGGACAGGGGCGGCGTAGGCTCCGTGTAAGCGGGGCAGCGTAGGAGGAGTAGGCGGGGACGGCGCCGTAGCGAGAGCGTCGTTAGCTCACTCGCACGTCAGACTTGGAGACGCTGGAGTAAGGAGTGTCGATGGTCTTGGAGTAGGTGGACACCTGTCCCAAGTTACCGGGAGTCCTCAGGATGTTGAGTGCTGGGAGGTGATGGCGGCGGGTGCGTACGCGCAGAGCGTAGGCGGGGCGGCGTAAGAAAGAGCGGGAGCACCGTAGGAGACGGCAGGACCACCCAGGTAGCCGGCGTTAGCCACAGCCAACACGGCGGCGAGAACGATGCACTAGAACATTACAATTATTATTTTATTAAATTAACTGGATTTATAATATAATAGATGACATGTCAATTATTAATCAGAAAGTTAATATGTTTAAATACAATGAAACGGGATTTTAAAACCGGCTAAATGATGATTTAAAAATTAAATAACCATTTTTTTTTATAACGTTTAGTCCTGAGTAAAAATGTAGTTTCACAATAACAACACTCCACGAATCATTAATTTATTAAATAAAACAGACTTAAACCAAAGGGAATCATTAAAAACCACCTCATTTATTCGTGTAGCGTTTGGGATAACAATTTGCCTCCTATGGAAAAATTAAATATTCATGCAAATGAAAATATTCTTCTAATAATGCAAAATGGCGATGATTTATATTTAGTTTCAGTTGGCACATCTTAAATTAAATAGTAAAAATATCAATTTTACTCGGCCAGATATTAAAAGTTGTTTGCTGGCCAATCCATTTATTTTAGTATTCGGTTTGGCTTGGAGATAAATCCCTTGGCATGTCATCTATGACATATACAATCCAATACACGCAAATGCTAAGCATACTGATCACTGTTTATGTTTTATTGGTATAAACTGTACTTATAATAGACTTAGGAGCCAATCTCAAACCAACTTGGGTAAGTTACACAAGTTCGAACCAGACGTCGTATTTTAGAATACATTCCCATAGATTTTATAGAAATCAATGATTTTAGATGAAAAAAAAGTTACCATATAATAATTAACAATAAGAGATAGAACAATGTTTAAAATAAAATATATATTTCCTTGATCCAATTTAGCTCTGCTAATACAGACTACAGAAAACCGTACTTCTATCCGATTTTTGGTTCGATTGTATGTAATTTATCGATAATACACGCGTGAAATAACTATGTTTAAGTTGGTGATTTGGTTATAATTTGTCGGTTATTCAAATATATTTAATTACTTTAATTAGATATTAAATTATTGGTTTTATACTCTGCATTTAAAGCACCCTACATCCTTAAAGGTCGTCGCTTTGCTCTGTAACGTTATGTAATGCAGTGGCGATCGTCAGAGTGAGCAGTAAGACACACCCAACAAAACAACTAGCGCCTAGTCAAAAAATAAATATTCAACGCCACAAGATTCGAACCAAACTCTCCACGCTCACAATGATCCCCACGTCTAAGGCCCAGTCTAAACCTTACCTTGAAGGCCATTTTTTGGTTTGGGTGACGGTGTCATCAGGCTGTAGAGAATGATGTGATTTGACATGAGTAATGTGGAGGGCGCTTATATAGCTCTACATGGTACTTTCACCTCCCCTCTCCTTCCCCCTGTGGGGGTACTGGACCAGCCCCGGGGTGGGGCTATTGTTGCCACATGTCACACACTATTAGTATTATCAAGCGAGGACATTAACATTCATGTTGGGCGTAAAATATAAAGTTGTATAGACTTCGATCGGAAGACCGGGTTCATTCCTGGCTTAAAGCACAACATGTTTCTAGCCATAAATTAGTGCAAGTTGCAAATACCCCGAGATGATAAAAATAAATAGTACGATGGGGCCCACAGACCCTCTCTTTTATTTTAAAATAGAGATATTTACTAAACAGTCTTAAGATTTGTTAAACGAAATAATATACACGTGGCAGAAAACACTTCAACAAAGAACACATATACAAACAATATACACTATTACAGAAACAATAGAGAGAGTAATATCTTTTTCCATAAAAGTGTATAAAAATCAATTTTACACTTTCAACCTCCACAAATAATTTTTTTCGTTAGTTCGAAA
>JBCFYV010004745.1:0-23755 GCA_039000515.1 Timema cristinae
ACGTCAACCAGGCTGGAACAGGAATATCTTCGATCTACCACGGTGTTCCCTAACAACGCGGACACGGGATAGGAAGTTTTTTCAACGGCCTTTTCAAAAGCGCTGTAACGTTGCTGAGAAGCGGCGCTAAAGCCATTGGAAAATAGGCGCTTCATACGGATATCGACGTGCTCTCCGACGTGGCCAATCAATGGCGTCCTTTCAAAGAGGCACTACGGCAACGTGTCGGCGAGGCTGGAACAAAACTGAAACGCAAGAAGATCAAAACGCTGATGACCAGCTCCGGACATAAAGGGCGTCTTAAGAAGCAACGACGTCAGTCTTCTGTCACTGCCCGACGTAAAATGGTCAAGAAAGTAGCTGTAGATATTTACAGTTGAAATGTCGTTTCTACACCCCCAGTCCTGCGAGTGTGCCAACAGAGAACTAAATCTCTTTTCTGTACCACCCACTCAAACCAGTCTTGAAACCGGACAATGGCTCCAGTACAAACCTGTCTCTTCCTTCACCGATGATTACCTCATAGAATTCTTTATGGATCTTTCACTGATCATGCTCTATCTTAGGGCGGCTATCTTGAAACCCGACGGTGGCGCTTTAACCGAGTTAGAACAAATCTCTCCCGTCAGCAATTGGTTGCATTCACTATTTTCACAGCTTGATGTATTTTTTAACCAAAAACTAGTCTCACCGCCCAGTAACACGTATGAGACGCTGCTCAATTACAACAGTGAAGCCAAAAGAACGCATTTGACTTGCGGTATGTGGTTCACAGACACTCCCGGAAACTTTGAGGAGGTTAATGCCGGCAACAAGGGGTTTGAGAATCATCGCAGTCTCGCCGCAAAAAGCAAGACGGTGGATCTTCTGGGATATCTACACGGTGACGTGTTTAACCATGATAAATACCTTTTGAACGGAACCGAACTCAGAGTCAAATTGGTCCGTTCCCGAGACGGGTTTAGTCTTATTGCCGTCCCTGAACTCCCTCACTTTAATGTTAACATCGTTGAAGCTGTCCTTCTAGTGCGACGTGTCAAAGTAGCACCTTCTGTATTGTTTGCACACGCCAAAGCATTAAACGTCAATCCCGAAAAGTATCCCATCAACTGCGTGGAAGTAAAAACACTCACTATTCCTACGACCGTGCAAGGGAAATCCTTGCTCAACGTGTTCACCGGTCAGTTACCCAAACAATCCCACTTGGGATTTGTATCAAACGCGGCGTTACACGGAGACGCCACTAATAACCCTTCAAATTTCAAACGTACAGTATGAACCATTTCTCGCTGTACGTGGACGGGGAACAAGTGCCATCGAAACCGCTACAGCATGATTTTCCAAACGGCAACTATATCACGTATACTGCCTCCCTTATGTACGCTCACCTCTCTTCTTTAATATATGCTGAAAGGGGAACAAGAAACTAATATCCAGTGAAATATAATAACTCTAAAAATAAGGAGAGCCTTTAATGATTATAATTATTGACCATCACGGATTCCAGATATCATACTCTTAATAGTATGAATGAAAACTACCAATAACAACCATTCACATATAAGAATTAAGATTTAAAAAAACCAAACATTAATAGCAAAAATGAAAATTCCCAATAACAACCATTCACATAAAAAAAATTAAGATAAAGAAAACACAAACATTAATATCATAAATAAAGATACCCAACAACAATTCATGACAATGATGACTTAACGAACTGCGATAAAACCAACAAATGCAATAATGCTCCTTACCCTTAACATTAAAATAATACACCACAGAAATGTATTGTAAGTAAGACGTTCCCCTTCCCAACCCAGTAGCATTACAGGTGCTCTACAAGTAATTATATTTATAATAGGAGAGATACTTAAAACATAAACCTTTCGCCACCCTTTTTCACAATCATTAATTTTCCAAAACACGCAGGCCGAAAGATGAGGTTAAAGAAAATAGAACAATTAAACTCACCGATTTCATCTTACCACCAAATAACATGATTATATGAAACCCTTACTCTCTGTCACTAGGTTAGTAATCACATCGAGTACGAAAATCTGCATTGCCTCCACAAAATGGAAGATTAGAAGAGGAGTCCATGACCAACTCACAAACTTCAAGAAAACTTTTACGCGTCTCTCACTAAAAAAGCTCCACACATAGTATCAAACCACCAAAAGGTGGCAAAAGTTAATGTTTTTTTTAACCTCGTTCTCTCATAAAAGAAACAATACTTATTCAACCTATAAAAACCAAAGAGAAATTAATTTAGATCACTAATGATGAAAACAAAGATAAATTAATACGTAAATTAATAATGTTAAAGAAAATAGTTCTAAAGTTATCCATGTCAGTGTCACCATCTGTTGATCTTGCAAAAAAACACTCTACCCCGACCCCCACACTCTCCTTTTCCTTCTGCGTAATGGGTGACATCGCACTGCAAATGTTTATGCTGCCGATCTCGGTAACAAATCACAACAACTCAGTGTGGGCCACGTAGTCCAGCAGGAAGTTGAAATTTCGGACCGTGTTCGCCGCACAATTAAAACATAAATGCCTTCCTCTATTATATTTAAAAAAGGGTGCACAGCACACATGTCCTACCACCCACTGTTTTCTGGAACATGTATCCATTCCATGAACGTAAGTAGTGACATCACCCATGAAGCCTTCCCTAAGGGATATCATCTCATTGCTTTCGATCTCACACCTAATCTGTCAGCCCACATGTCATCGCATTGGCTCTCTGAGCATCGAGGACCGCAAAGAGTTTATCGTCATGAAACTGAGTGTTTTATCTGTATGCGGTACATTACTGCAACATTGGGAGTTAAAACTCCCATACCCTATCTAGGAACTTTCCACCGCTGCCAGAAAAAAGCCGACTATATCGTCAACAATCTGCACAGTATTCCCTGGGTTATCCGTGATGTGAATTACAGTCTGCTCGAATCCCTCATCTCCCGCGCTAAAAAGCGTGCCGAAACCGTCTACATCAAGGGGCAGAAAAGAAAAGGTTTCTAGTCAAATACACGTCTACACCCAATGTATATACGTACGATAGAGGCTGTCCTTCTTTGAAAACACTTAAATTTGGCCGTACTATATGCATGGCACATAGTTATGTGTCGAATTTCTGTTTGGTCTCCATCATCTGGGGACTTCGAGATTGGATGATTGAAGATGGACACGACCATAAGACCATGAGACCATAAGATGGACCATAAGACGTGCGCTGAAAACCAGACCGTGGTTCCGTTCTGTACGGTCTGGTATTTTCCCTGCTGATCAACTAGCCGCAAGAATAACGTGACCTACCGCTCTCGTTATAAACACGGATCCACAAATTCAATCTGGGACGCATTGGGTCGCTATTTTTATAGACAAGAACGGCGTTGGAGAATAATTTGACAGCTATAGTTTTCCACCTATTATAATTTCACATCGGGCATTTTAACGCAAAAACACTTGTCACACGTCTCATAACACGATACAACTTCAAAGCATAGCCTCGGACGTTCTCGGTCATTTCCTGACCCTATTCTTGCCCATCGAACATACTACCAACGACTCTACGGTGGTGAGATATTACAATACATTTTTCAATACGCTAGGCTCCTGCCGCCTCCCCTCAAGAGGCTGCGTCCAATGGCGTGTGCCTATAAAAGCGGCATCCTAACGGTTTGCCGGCCATAATCATGGAATCCCAAGACATGCACACGCGAAGCAAAGCCGGTGAAGCCGCTCACCATCACCGGTATTTTCAACATTTAATTTTTGCGGATGAATTCGACGCCAAGTGATGCATCGTCGGCATGAATGTCAAGAAGACGTTTACGCTCTATGTTCAGCTAGAAAAATGCGGAGTGAACTGTGCCGTGTTTAACCGGACAGAGTGGCAATAACTGGGTAGCTATAAGTCAGTAATATCATAGTTTTTCCACCAACACGCAATCTCCTCAGAAGATTACTCTGACTAATCATGAAATCACCGTGAGACGCATGTGCGGTGACCGTATGGTCATCATCAGCGAGAAACAATACGCCTATCTGGCATCTAGCTGGGCACGTCTTTGAGAGGTGTGGGACCTCATCGACGTCGCCGTCGATCAACGGGACGTATGGTTGACACTGTCACACGCTATTGCAACAATTTGATCGACACACTCTTAGTGGATATGTGCGACACGCTAACAAAATCATCGGATGTCATCGACCTAGAACAGCTTACGGTGGAAACGCACATCAGAAATCTGGACCTTCTCAGTTCTACCTACTATACGTGTCAGGTCGTCGTTTTGGACTATTAAATGCTGGATTGTAAACTAAAAACAAATTTACCAACAAATCTAAGAGACACCGTGGAAAAACGTATGAACGATTATATGTGTCATTCCTGTAAAAGTGTATAATATATTTATATTTTTAATATCTGTGTTTTATTCACTGTCTACGCTAGAAACCTTCCTGAGCACCGTGCACTGATAATCAATCATCGATAATCGACAATTAATCATCAATTACCAATCAACATGTCTTGAGGGGGCGGGAGGGATGTGACCAATTTAATAAATTAACAATCGACATGTCTGGGGGGTAGCAAAATGCCCTCCCCAGAGGTTCGAATCTCGGTTTTCTACTCTCCCGGACGTTGCGGGAAAGTCTACGCTACAAACCTTCCCAATTAATTAGCATTAATTAGCAATCAATATGCCTCCTGCTTTGTTATTGCGGGGAAAACCAACAAGACATAAGATAACCACGCACATGTTGTTGTCGCACAATTATGTTGATCATGTTTAATGTCATATTGTACTAAGGTGCCGGGAACACAACTTGTAACACTAATATCTCACCCCATTACAAATTTTCCCTATGGAAAGATTGTTCACAAATTGTTTCAAAATCAAACATTTAACATAAATATTTGAAGATAATGTAACTATCCATTTGCACTTCAATACGTCTCTTGGATAGTTTTGAAAAGTTTCAAATAACCAAAGCTATTAGTTATGCTTTTAATGAGGATTACTACTTCTAGATCTCATATACTTAAAATTGAAAAATGAGACCTGGACACGGGAAGTTAGCGGGTACGATTCGCGTGTCCAGGTGGCATTCTCAATTTTCAAAATATAGTTTTGAAAAGTTGAGTGAAGGAACCTTCCTGCTTTTGCTTCCCACGTCCGCAGCTGTCACTCAAAACACGATAAGCGGTCACTACCAGGGTTCTCAAAGGTTAGGATAGGTATAGTTAAATTTAGTAATGTACACATGACTGCTATTCATGTCTATTTGTTATAAAACTATTTCATTAATTGAATTAGATACTTTAAATGGACCAATATTTCGTCATGACTTGAGATACGCTTAATTTAAAAATACATAATAATTTTCTAGTAAAAACGTTGATTGTAAAAGAGTGAGATAATATGTTACCGGTTGAATTTCCTTATTTATAAATAAAAATTAATATACAGGAAACTATAGCAAAAAGCCTGCTTAGAACATGATCACGTCATTATGCTGCACAATCGGCAATACCCATGAAAATAATTTGTATGGAACTCCGCACGGACTTTCTCGCTCTTTTGTTTGAAAATGGATCTATTTACTCAAAGCTCGTAATATATATGAAACGAAATAATATACATTACCAAACCCAAGCATAAATTGCTCTATACTTAAGTAAAACTTTTTTTACTCCCGCTTTTAAATTTTAGGAATTCAGTTTAAAAAAAATTAAAGTCTTCATTTGTAGATTTGAACCAATAAAAAAATCAATGTTGGGTCCACAATGGTCGACACTTCGTATTAAAATTTCGACTTCCGGATAAAATTTTAGACATTTTATTAGGTGTTGCACATCTGCAGGTCATTGCATTGCTATTAAATTCCTCATTTATAAATTTTGACGTATAAAATATGTAAATATTGACTATTGAGTCTAAAATGAAGAATATTGATCATTGTTGAACAAGCATTTCTTTTAAGAGGTTTAAGGAAAAATAACAAATTTTTGAGAGAATTCCTAATATTTAATTGCCCTAACAAATCAGAGATTTATTGCGTTAAAACATAACTAGTATCTCTGTACAACTAAAACTCACAAAATTGCATTAACATATTTGCCAATATCTCAGGAACTATTGGTTTTATAAAAATATTTCTCATTTAAAAGTTTATTTTATTTTTAATAGTACTACAATTTTTTAATGATAAGTTATTAAGTATCTCAAATAGTTGCAGAGATATGGAAATCTCCGCTTCTGTTAAGTACCCTTAATTCATTTTCATGGGAAAATGGAAACAGTAATTTTATTTATAATCATAATCAACGCCTTGATACGAATTTTAATCAAAATTGACGGAGCCGATTTTGAGAAAAACAATCATTTCTCTTTTTGCCCCATATTAAACTACTCTTAATTTTAAGTTTTAACAGACATACAGACAGGCGGCATTGCAAAAACAAATTTTTAAGGTAGTGGTGGTCATGAAACGTCAACATCCATCAACATCTGGGATTATATTTTTTTTATCGTCACAATACTTTACCTTTAGTGTTCTAAAAGTTAATATATATCTGCGTATAGCTTGAGAACTATTGGTTTCATTAAAAAAAATATTTCAATTAAAGTATATTTCTTATAAATTTACCTACATATTTGCAATTATAAGTAATTTCATATCTCAAATATTTACAGAGATATGATAAAAAATAGGGAGTTTACGCATCAGACCGGAACCCTTTAAGTCATTTTGACGAAAAATTAGAGTAGCCTCTTTGTTTGTTATATTGATCAATACCCGCCTCGGTGGCGTAGTTGGCTAAAGCGCTTGTCGTGTTGAGCTCGACTGCTGAGGACGGGGAACTCGAGCCTCGAATCTCGGCCGGGTGAACTGGGGGTGGTTTTTCCTAAATGGTTTTCCACTCTCCCTCCACGCAAATTCAGATTCACTTCCTATGATTCAACCTTCCCAATTCCTAATACATTAGCGTAATTAGTACTTAAAACGTATAACCCGAACGGGTAGTAAGACGCGGTGCTAAATATTATTAAATATATTGATCAATGCTTAAGACTAAAATTTAATCAAAACCGTAGAGCTGATTTTGATAAAATCGATTTGGTCTCTTTCACCCTACAGTAAACTACCCTTAATTTCAGGGTTAGATATCCAATTCCAAATATCTCTAGGGGCAGCCCTTTTAAAACACTAAACACCAAGTTTTAGCCCGATCGGTGAAATAGTTCAGGCTCTACTACATGGTAAAACCAGACATACAGACATACAGATTAAAACTACTTTTTTGGATTCGGGGAGTCATGAAACTTCCAAATTAATCAAAATCTTGGGTTCTATTTTTTTATGATCATAATACTTTCTCTACCTGTAAGGTAACGACAAAGTAAAAATGGGAGGGTGGTGTGTGCCGGGACCTGTATAATCTTGTCAAGACCTGTTGGAACATCAAGGAATTCAACATGACATAACAAATTCAAAATGGTATTCAAAATTCGTAAATTCAATGTGGGCGTGAAATTTAAAAATTCAAAATGGCCACAAAAATTTTATATGTTGGATGGTTGAATTTTGTTAAAAAAAGGTGACCCAGCTTAAGCCTTTTTTTACCTTATCTAAGTATAGGTATATATATAATTATATATGTGTACGTATATATATGTACACATATGTATATACAAGTTAATCAATGAATTAAGGAATAAAAGGACGATGAGGATTGGGAAACTAGAAAATACTAAAATGGAAATTGAAAGTTGTGGTTTGATCATTGAAGTGGAATCCGGTGTAAAGATCAAGATATTATAATGTCTGGAAACTACATAATGTTCTATTAAGGTGGAAAGAGTGCAGAAAAAGGAGCGGCAATAGTCTTGAAAACCAAAGTAGTGAAAATTGTTTCTAAAGTGTCACATAATAGTATAGATTAATATTTGGGAAATTAATCGCAGAAACAGTGGATATTTTGATAGTACAAGTGTACATGCCAACAAATGACCATGATGATGTTGAGGTTGAAAAAAATATATGATGAAATTTAACTAATTAGTCAACATTAAAGAAGAGGGAAATTGAATAGTATCATCTTGGGTCATTAGAACAGTGTGGTCGGAGAAAAGTGGGAGCAGAAGATCACAAGTCCACATGGACTAGGGAATAGAAATAACAGATTACAGATGCTCATCGAATTCTGCCTGCGGAATGGCTTGGTGGTGACAAAGAACTGGTTCAAGAAACGGAAGATAAAACTATACATAGAGACGTCAGCAGGTGAAACTAGACTAAATCCTTGTCAAACAGCGATTCAGGAATTGAGTCAGGGATGTAAATACATTGCCAAGTGCCGACTTCTATTTGGACAACACCCCTCTGGTGGTGTACATTGAAACAAGACTGAAGGGGGTGGAGAAGACGAACAAGAGAAAACTGAGGTGGGAATTATAAAAATTAAAAAGCAAGTGTATCATTGTGAGAAATTCAATAAAACATTAGTTAAGTAAGGACTCATAAGAAAGTATAAGTGCGGAAGAAACGTGGAATAGTGTTAATAATATTTTTTTAAGGTTCAAATGACAATGTTGATAAAGTGAATAGGACTGCATAAAAGCCCTGGGTAAAAAAAATCTTCAAATTATGGAAGACAGAAAGAAGTGGAAAAACGTCAACAAATATGATATGCTAAAGAACGAGTTAAGGAGAGATTTAGATAAGCCAAGAAATGATTAAAATAAAAAACAGATTCGATGATATTATCGAACTAAAATAAAAGGAAGATATGACCTCATGTACCAGAAAATAAAGGAACTAGGAGGGAATGAAAACAAAGGTGTGCTAATAATATGAAGAGAAAACCTTAAAGGTCAGACGTTGGCGGATCATAAAGAGGCTCTTAAGATTTGAGAAATATATATAGAAAAAATGTATGAAAGAGAAAATCGGCCAGGGAAGCTGGAGATTTAAGCAGAAGATGAGGTAGAAGAAGACAAAAAAGGACCCAGTATTTTAAAGAGTGAAGTAGAGATAACCATAAAGGATATTCGAAAAAAGAAAGTTCTTAGAGGTGATGACATACCAGCTGATCTTTAGATGCAACTGGGTAACATCTGATTAGTGGCTCTGACAAAATTTGTAAATAGGATCTACGAAACAGGAAAATGGCCCGAGTACGTTCTAGAATTAACCAATGTGGCTTTAAAAATAATAAATAAGCCAAGAAAAGTAGTGACCCTTGAACCATCAGCCTCATCTCTAATGTGGGGAAGATCTTGGAAAAAAAATACTCAACAGGCGATTGGAACAGAAAACAGAAAGTGTGATGGAAGAAGACTAATTTGGATTCAGAAAAGTAAAAGGAACCAAAGATGCCATCGTTATGCTGAGAAAAATTTCAGAAAGAGTGCTGAAAGCCAAGGAAGGTTTCAATGTCTGGGAAAAGAAGTTCGATATAGTGAAGTGGAAGAAACTGATGGAAGTACTCGAGATGATCGACATCAACTGTAGGAACATAAGGCTGATTGCAAATCTGTGCCTAGGACCGTTAGTGAAGGTGTGAGACTGATCGATAGAGAGAATAATAGCGTAGAGATAGTAAAAGGAGTGAGGCATGGTTGCTTTTTGTCACTCAGTCTCTTAAACTTGTATGGAGAGTGCCTGGTCAAGGAAGTCATGAAGGAACAGTGAAATTTCAGGATAGAAGGACGCGTCATCAATATAATTAAATAATCAAATAATCTATCATTCCTCGCCAATAATAAATAAGAATTGCAGGAAATGATGGAATGGCCGTTGGAGATATGAAAACGATATGGCATGGAAATCAAAATTGAGAAGTAAAAATTAATGGTGATTTCAAATAATGATGAGCCACTGATAATACTAATTGGAAACTAGGAGTTGGAAAACATAGAGCAGTTCAATATGGCCATGCAATATTAGTTCACCTTATCAAATTGAAGCAGCAAAAAGCAACATCTTTTGTGGTTATAATTTCAGTCATCAAAAGTAACACATTTTTTACGTATGATCAAAGAATACAATTTTAGACTGTACGAATGTTTTATAAAGGCTGTTTTTGGGAAAAGAGTGCTAATAGTTAATAAGCATTTACTTTACCTCATAATAATTTTTATTGAAATATATTAGCATATTTTAAACACATTGTGAGATTAACGACAGCCCTTATCGATTTAATTCTAGTATGTTTCCATTCTAGTTATATATCCACAAATATAAAATTCGAATCGATATCAATAATGTGAAAGATTCGCAGACCCCTGGTATATTATATATATTATATAAATTTATGCAAATATATACATATATATACATATGTATTTACGCACATTTGAATATTATATACATATGTATTATATAATCTATATAAATGTAAATGTATGTTATTCAAATCTTCAGAATAATTAATTTATGGTTGATATGAGTCAACCCCATGCCACCCTGTTTCTATTTTGTGAGGTCTGGGACTATCTTAAGTCCCCCCTCCCCCCAAATATTTCCGACGTACATAAAAAAACTACAAAAATATTCCATGTTAAAATCACTTTAAAATACAGCGTCTAAGGGCGTTTAATTTTCAAAAAAGTTTTTGTAATGTCTCACTCCAAATAACTTCTTAAGGCATGTAATTGTCAAAAGTATGCGAAGCGGTACCCACTCTATTTTCTAAAACTAGCTTGGTGAGGCTAAGACCAATTAGCTTTTATAAGGATCCAATTTTATAAAAATAATTTTTTATAATAATAAAATCTATATTTTTTCAACCTATGTACAAATTACTGAAAACATTTAGAAAACCTTCATGTAGTTAATTTGATTTATAGGGATAACATTTTGATTTCATCTAATTGGGTATTAGTTACGTATAAGTTTTAGTTGTAATTTTGTAAAATTAATCGATATGTAGGTATTGATTTTTATTATATTTTTTTTCAATTTTGAACACCCTCAGATATGGATGATACAATCTCCGGACCATATAGCTTTACAAACATAATAAATAGCAGTTTTCATTTTCTCATGATAATGATTTTGTGGGTAGCCTACTTAACATGTGCGGAATTTTCCAATTTTGATAAATTCTTTTCCCATACCCGCTTCAGTGGCTGAATGGTCTAAGGCGTCACTCTCGTGTTGGACTGGCCAGGTGGTGACAGTAAAGATCGAGGTTTGAATCCTGGTCTGGTCTACTGAGGGTGGAATTACCTAAATAGTTTCCCAGTCTCCTTCCGTGCGCATCCCTACCACGTTACAGTAATTATATATGTATAACCTGAACAGGTGATAAATAACCTAGACATCTTAAATAGAGTTCATTGGCAGGTGTTAACACTTTCACTGTTCTTCTCTCAATGTTACGAGGAAGACGACGTCATCTCGTTTTATCTATTACGAGCCCCATCTCCACTGACTTGTTTCAGATGCAGACGTAGCGATATCGTCTCGTCTCTAAAGTTGACGATATCCCCGCGTTCGTCGACAAGTCATACTGTGATAGACTCTATTACTCGCTTCGTTACCGGAAGGTAAATTATATTGTTCGGTACTTCCACTATCGTATAGACAGGTGGGACGGTCATGCGTAACTCGTGAAAGGTATGACTCAGTTCTCCATTGACATAATCTCCACAACGAGACTGCATTCTACAAGGATCACGTTCACGTGAAGGATATTCATAGTATTCGTAGATAAGTGCGTCTTCCCCGCAGGAAGAATGACCGAGTTGAACCCTAGCAAGGATGCGAACGTGCTAGGTCGGGTAAAGTCAATCGCCTTATTGCAAGTAATATAACTCTTTAAAGTGCTAGAGTCACCGATGATCGAGAGCTCCACACCATTAGAGACTTATCTTCACAAGAATAGGTCCAATGCCTCAAGTTCATAGGTGCCCGGAGGGACGGTGTACTCTTTACCGTCACAATAAAATTTATTATTACGTTTGTCGATGTTCGGTATGGAATTAAACGTTGCTAGATTGATCAGTCCAACGAACCATTCTTCTTCGCGATTCTCTTCTCCGATCAGGATATTCGGGAAGTAATTCTCCATCATATTTGAACTCTGACCCGTCAGTGTAAGCGTCATAGAGATATATACTAAGATCGAAAGTCAGCGCGAGTATTTAAGCAAAGTTAAACAAATATGGGCGCAAAAAACTGTTTCGTACTCTTGATACCGTGTATGATTATAGGTGATAGGTATTCCCCCGAGATATCGAAGAAGTTAGAGTGGTGGTCTAAGATCACCGAAACTATCGAAGTATTACGCCCGCTCGCCGTTTTTCTTATACGCTACCCAATGAGTACCCTTACCGCTATCTTTATCTAGATTGATGATGGCGCTCTCTATCTTCCAAGGCGGACTGCTAGGTAAAGCATCCCTCGCAAATAACCCCCTAAAGAAGGGGATTATTAACTTGTAGCGTACTTGCGCAGATCCGTTTCAGTAAGAGCGCATTTAGGTAGTAATTTTTTCGAGTAAGGACATAGATACATCCCTTTCCCCATGGCGATAGCCTCGATCGTATGATTATGCCTCTGAACTTCGTTTAATTGTTTCGTATTCACCTTTGCACTTTGTACAGCCCTCGTGATTCCCACAGCTCCTCCGGCAACGGCTCCAAACGTGGCGATCAGAGGTAGTATGGGTAGGATTCCACCCTTCTTCATCCGGCGAGTAGTAGTACGCCGTTTATTAGCACGCCGTTGACGACGACCTTTCTTCTTTAGACTGGATCCCATCTTGACTTTAGCTTTCATCGTATTGGCAACAGCCCACGTGGCAGCTTTCTCACTCAACTGCGAGTCAGGTGCGAGTTATATTTTCCACGCTTTCTCGGAAAGTTAGCGATCTGCTGTATGACGTCCCGCAAGATCTTTCACCTTTGAGTAGGTGATATCCTGTTCCTTATAATAACGATCTAAGTCGTTAACTCCGGGATCACCTCGTTTCAATCGTTTTTCCAACTTGGTTCCTGGTCCGAAGTACTGGTATCCAGGTATATGCGCCTCAAACGGTAGATAATTGATTATCTTATCCAACAATCCTCCAACCCCTCTTCGTTTCATGTCACGTACTGATTCGTATTAAATAGGTGCGTACATTATATATTTGAATTAGTTGACATGCGGCTCGAGAAACAAGCGGACTCTTTAACTGTATGTGATAACGATCATGATGTAGGTAGAGCCTTACCTCAGAGACATGGCACTCTGTTACCTGATACTATCCGTTGCATCATCTGCGGACCTTCAACTTGCGGTAAAACCAACATTATAGTCAGTCTGTTGAAGGAACCTAATGGTCTACGCTTCAAGAACATGTACGTTTACTCTAAATCGTTATACCAACCCAAGTATCAACGTTTATCAGAGGTTCTCTCACTCGTCAAAGGCATGGGCTATTTTCCTTATTCTGACAACCACCATCCGAAGCTAAAACTGACTCCGTCTTCCTTTTGACGATGTCGCTTGCAATAAACAGTTTAACATACAAGCTTATTTCAGTATGGGGAGGCATAGGGCTATAGACTGTTTCTATCTTTGTCAGACGTACTCACGCATCCCGAAACAGATTCTGAGAGATAACATCAACTTTCTCATCCTTTTCAAGATAAATGATAGGAACCTGAGACACGTCTATGACGATCATATGAACATGGATATGACATTCCAAAAGTTTAAGGAGATGTTCTCGCTGTGTTGGAAAAAAAATCAAGTACGATTTTCTAGTGGTCTGAAAAGATCATGAGATTGGTAAAGGACGGTATCGCTACGAGTTCGATACTTTTATCTTGCACGATTGATATGAACGCGTACTCAGTACGCGATAAGACATTATGTCGTCCATATCTAATTTCGGTCATAGTCTCTACAAGTATATATCTTTCGTCGAGACAGAAGGAAATATGACTCTAATCTCTCAAGGGTATTACGATGCTAGATCGAAGAGGATCGTGAACATCAAAAAGCCCATTGCATCTAAGGATGCCTGTAACAAGTCTTACGTTGATAGGATGGACGCAAAACATAGTAATGAACAGATACTCGCACTTCATGCGGCTAAGGAAGCCATCAAAGGGCAGATGGACTCGTTGATCGAGAGTTCGGATAAGGATCGAATAAAATACACCAATTTCGAGATGACTAGCCGCCAAGGGATAAAGGAGGTGAGGAAGCTGTCTCGTCGTCATGAAGATCATCTCAAAGAGAATAAAATAGCACTGTACGCCTTAGGTCCAAAGTTGCTAAGGCTAGGGGAGTCCTTCACGATACAACAAACAGTTTACACCGAATTGAACGATATGATGAGGAGAGGTATACTATCCGTAAAGGCGACAGATACCGATAGGTTTTTCGAAGCAGCCGGCCTAGTTTTGCGTAACATAGGAATGCCCTCATTACCTTCAGACGCTGCGCCTAAAGCTTATGTAGACTCTCCATCCATTTCTAGAAGCTCTGAGGAAACTATTTTCATTATTTCCACTTAAAAACAATTACTTTAGTAATCTATGAATCCAATGCGATTTTCTACAGTGGGTAAAAGCTTTATATGGCCTTATCTATAACCATTAAACTGTTTAAAAGGTAGTCCAGTCCTATTTATTGGTTTTGGTGGGTCCGGGTCTTCCAAAAAATATGGACTCTCAAAAATATCGATAAGTGATGACGGAACAACCTTTATTGAAAATAATTCCAAAGCCTGATTTTTCCAATTGTTCTTATGCATGGCTTCCCGAAAGAATTGATAGGTGATGACTGTCCAGTTTCTATTAGCCTTATTGTAGAGCCTGGGTATTCAACATCACTATGCTAACCCATTTTATCCTCAAGCAAGAGGGTAGTTGTAAAGACCTAACCGGTCAAATCTTAAATTAATTCACATTGCACAAGGAATGAGAAAATTGTAGAAAGAAGAGTTTGACAGTTGCCTGTAAGCATACTGAACAGAACCACATGGAGTAACAGGAATAACTTCAGCAGAACTGATGCACGGTATTAAAGTAAAATCAACATTGCTTGAGCTTTATCAAGGCTAAAAGAAATTTCAAGATAAGGAAATCAGTGACATAAGGAATAAAGCTAATGGGAAGCAATGCACTGAGCAGAAACCACATAAAAATTAATTTCAATTGAAATAGGAGGTGGAGTCATAATGCATCAATATAAGCAAAATAAACTCTCCAAACTTTTAATGCAACTTTGATTTTAACCCATACATGCAGAGGTAAAAATCACTTGAAAATAGTCCAAAATTATCAAAGGAGTTAAGTAAAGATGAAGGTAGCATGTTGTTGAGCACACATATTCGAGAATAAACATCAATATAGTAATTTTTTTTTTCCCCAGCTGTATGCAGTTGCGTAAAATGAAAGTGTGATTGTTGGAATATTAGTTAAAGAAAATAAGAAGAAAAATAAATGTTGCATATTAACACAAATGTATAAATTGTCTAAATAATTTAGGGGACAGTTAGTAGTTTCGAACGGGAGAAGTAGGGTAGTTGAATGTGGAACGAGAAAAGTAAAGTTCGAGCAAGCATGAGATTGAGCAGAAGTATTTAATTGAAGATAATGGTCATGGGACAAAAGTTAAATTGTGTGTCCTTTTTTTTATAATTTTATTTTATTTAACTGAAGTTGGCATGACTGCGCATGTATTGTAGAAACTATATTAATCATCAACAATATATTTAAGGTAATGACGTGTTATAAACTCAAAGACAAATAAAGGCAATGCAGAGAATATACCAATTTTTAGTTAGTGTAAGGCCTTAGCTGGGAATACAAATGTCATTATAAAAATATGTAATTTATTTTTTCAATCTGAATAATTTAGATATACAGCTAGGAATTAGGATATAGATTAATTCAAGTTGTATTCATCTGTTCTAATATATATATGGTTCTCATAAAGTTACTCTCTGAGAATCCTTTCATCTACCGTATCTCAAACATGTCCTATAGTCTATACTGCAATAGAGATATTGGTTTAGGCTTCACTATTCTTGCGTAAAATATATCATTGTTGTTATTAATACGTATGATTGATTCATTTATATTGAATTCTATAATGTTTATTTATGTCTTAAATTTACCTCGTGAAATCTAAACATGTGTAAATGTTAGATGTTTTTAATATACTATGGATGCAATTTATTTGTTAAGAATTATCCATGTTTTAGCCAAACTGACTGGCTTAAATAACAAATTCAGTTTGAATCGAAATAAATTCGTCTATAACAGTACATTCAAATTCTAAGGGATGTAACTATTTTAATTTAGGATATTTAATTTTACCTCGTTACTGAGGAATTCATAGGGTGGCCAAACAGTGATGAAATAACCAAGGGCGGACGCCAATGCCCCTCCTATGGTGAAGAACAACACACCTGGAACAATATTTAGATTGATAAGAATAACAAATGTCCTTACATTTATTGATTCAACTGTATAAAATGTACCGGATAATGGGATTGACCACGTCAAAATAAAGGGGGATGTGTTTAACTCACTTCATTATTACTTTAAAAAAATCATTTTCAAAATTGAAACAACACTGTAAAATTAGAATGAAACATAATCCCTCGATTGGTTGTAGCTTGGTTGTACATCATTTAAAAATATACTAAATCTTATGTACAAACTGTACAGTGTTTGAAAACTTTATTTCCAAACCGATAGATTTTGCGTCCTTTAAATAATACGTCTTAAGGGTTAAGGTAAATTTGTAGATCGTTAGTTTTTTTTTATTAAACAAAATTATAGCCTTACTTTTATCGATTTTAAATAATTTAAAACTGGGTTAAATATTATAAAGGGATCATACCAAGATAAACTAGTTAAAATGAATATTTGACAACACAATTTAGTCAATGTAGGTACTAATGATCTTAAATAGTAAAATAGGATTTTTGATGTTTTAAATAGTTAAAATACGTATATTAGGCGTGATTAGATTAAATAAATAATTGTGTAGTAGCATAAAATAGGAAATAGGTCTCAAAAAATAGCTTAGAGTAAATATGATATAAACCTAACTCAAATGAAATATATAGCATTTCAAGTAACATTAAAAATCCATTTTTTTGTAATGAAAACAAAGGTGTGTGAAAAATAGAAAAAGAAAACCATAATGGTCAAATGGTGATAGATCATAAAGAGTTTCTTAAGATTATGGAATGATATATAGAAAAACTGTACGACAAAGAAAATTGACCAAGAGCCTGGTCATTGAAGTAGAAGACAAGGTTGAGGAAGACTAATAAAGACCGATAATATTAAATAGTGAAGAAGAGAGGGCTATAAAGACAAGCGAAGAAGGAAATCTACTGGAAATGGCGACATGACAGATGATCTTTTGAAGGAACTAGAAAACAACAGATTAATGGCTCTGACAAATCTTATAAATAGGATCTATATAAAAGAAAAATGGTCCAAAGACTTTATAGATGTAACCGTGGTGGCTATAAAGAAGAATAAACAAGCCAAGAAAAGCAGTGAACATAAGACCATCAGCCTAATTCACTCATGTGGAGAAAGCCGTGACAAAATAATCAACAGGTGAATAACAGAAAATAGAAAGTGTGATGTAAGAAGACCAACTTGGATTCAGAAAATAAAAGGAACCAAGATGCCATCGGGATTCTGAGAATAATTTCATAAAGTGCATTGGAAGCCAAGTAAGAGGTCGATATTGGTTTCGTCGACTGGGAAAAGTCGTTCGATATAATGAAGTGGAAGAAACAAATGGAAATACTCGAAAAGGTCGACATCAACTGTAGGGACAGAAGGTTGATTGCAAACTTGTAAGTAGAGGGTGGGACCCCTCAAAACATTGGGGAGAGAGAGGGTGTATTGTGATGATGACGTCATCAGGATGTTGCAATCCTATGTGACGTCAGAATGATGTCGCCACTAGGTTATTTTGGTATGCGTGACATCATTGGGGTGGTTTGTAAGGGGTCATAAGCTTTGACTTATTCTTATCCAAACTTTTTTAATTCTGTCCAGTGTACCATATGTGATGCTTTGCCCCATTTTTTTTTATGTGCGTACCATTTGATTGTATGTGTGCATCATTATTTTTTATGTTGTCCCTGAGGAAAGGATTTTGAGTGGGAGATTTTTATTTATTTATGGTGGAGAATGGAGTTCCTGGCGTTGGACACTCCTCCCGCGACGTCCCTTAAATTGTCGCCAATTCTACCCGTGAGGGCGGGAGCATGCAGGAGCATCCTCTCTCGACGACAGTCTAACAGAGAGTGTGAGCTACTGGCATGGTCTCCCTGTCGCAAGCCTCTGAATCTATTTTGGTGTCGCAACCCTCCCCCGTAATTAGTTGTCCCTTATGTCTGATACCTGGTGCCAGTTTGGCGGCTGGACAAGACCCGTCGAGACAGGAATAGATCACGACCTTGAATGATATAGAAACCCTCCCCCTCCCCTTCCCCATCTATGAGGTAATGGGTTTTTCCCGGTGACATAATTGCAGCCCTTGCGACTGTTTGGTGGCTCAACAAGACAAGTCAAGACAGGAATAGATCACGATCTTGAAACCGTGATATAGTACAAAAGTTCATTAACCCTGTTCATGACTGGTGCCAGTTTGACAACTCGACAAGTTGAAACTCGTATCTGGTGACAAATTAGTGAGCCTACGTGTTGGGATAAAGCAAGTCACAAATAGGTTTTGCGTGAATAAAACACGATATCACAAACATATATTTACTATAGTTTAAGGATTTCATGGACATACATAATATTAATTATACATTTTTACAGGAATGACGCATATATTTGTTCATACATTTTTCAACAGTTTATCTTAGATGTGTTGGTAATTTTTTACAGTGTCTCTTATCTGTGTTAGTAAAAAGGTTATTAGATCAAAATCTAAAAAGTAATAGTCCAAACTGACAACGTGACATGTAAAGTAGGTAGCACTGATGAGATCCAGCTTTTTGATGTGTGTTTCCACCGTAGGCTGTTCTAGGTCGATTACCTCCACTGTTTCTGTTAGCGTATCGCATATATCCACAAAGAGTGTTTAGATAAAATCGTTGCAGTTTCAGGTGACGGATGTCGATCACATAATCCGTCGTTCGACAGCGACGTCTATAAGGTCCCACACCTCACGAAGACGCGTTCAGCTAGTTGCTATATATGTGACCCATTTGAGTCCAGCGTCTTGTTTCTCACTGATGACAACCCTATTGTCACCGAATAAGCGTCTAAGAAAGATTTCATTATTAGTCAGACTAATCTTCTTAGGAAGCGACGTGTTTCATGAAAAACTTTGATATTACCGACTTGTAGTTACCCAGTCCTTGCGACTCTTTACTGTTAAACACCACACAATTCACTCCACATTTTTCTAGCTGGACATAGGGCGCAAAGTTGTTGTTGACATTCATACTGACGATGACTCGTTTGGCTTTCACTTTGTCCGGCGAAAACAACGTTCTGAAAATACTGGTGATGGCAAGCAGCTTAACCGGCTTTGCTTTGCGGGTGCAAACGTCTTGACCTTCCATAATATTTGATCGCTGATAGGACTGTCGTGATTATGACTCGCGTGCCTTCGGGACGCTCTTTTATAGCCAATGGGTGGCAGACAGAGCGAAAAGATGATTGGACTCAGCCTCTTGAGTGGTTACAGGACCTTAACCTCTTGAAAAATGTGTTGTAATATCTCAACACCTTAGCGTCGTTGTATATATGGTTGTTGGGTGAGAATAAGGAAAGTCTCTATTGAAATGTTCTGGGCGAGATAGAGAAGGTACATGAGACAGTAATGGCTGAAAACATCTAAAGTTATGCCTCGAAGTTATACCATGTTATGAGACCTACGGAAAACGTTTTCGCGTATAAATGCCAAATGTGACTTTATACGTGGTGGAAAACCATAACTGTCAAAATATTCTTCCAAGCCGTTATTTCCGATAAAGATGGTGACCCAATGCGTCCCAGGCTTGGTGTGTTGATCCGTGTTGGTGACGATAGTGGCAGGTCACGCTATACTTGCGGGTAGTTGATCAGCAAGGAACGTCTTACTACCCGTTCGGGTTATAATACGTACTTACGCTAATGTGTAATGGTAGGGTTATTGTGAGACTAAATGGATCCGAACTACGGTGGAGGCATGGCATTTCTTATTTAGAGTTTTTCTGTTCACTAAAACCGAAGTTGAGGGTTCATTATAAACGAATTTTTTCAACACACATTAAAATGTATGTGGGCTGAGATCAATGAATAGGTTCACTGTAACCGAATGTTCACCACAACTGAGATCACTAAAACTAGAGTTGAGTGTAGTTACTAATATCTTATTGATCATTTTATTGTATCTTTAACAATTAAAGCGTTTACCTGTATGCAACAATAACATTTATATTTAGTTTAGTATATCATAGGAAGGAAATTTTGAATTGAGTATTATTCTGCTTTGTAATAATACCTTAAAGAATATTTATTGTATATTAATTTATTTTCCCTTATCATACTTATAATGTTCTATAGGGGGCTACAATTTGTGACTAGTGGGTTATTTGTTTCTCTTGATAAGTGCATATTTTGAGTATTTTTTTGTAACTTGAGGGCTTATGGTCACTCGATGATTTTAGATTAAATTGATTTATACACCCAGAGGTTCTGTGAAAGAGATTTATTGTAGGTACTACTATGGCCAAAATAATGAAAATATCTGCCAAACCTTTAATTATTTCAATTTAATCTACCAGGAAAAATTTTGATGTTGATGAGCACACACATATTAATATTTACATAAAGTTGTTCTTTATATTCACTCCATCAACAAAGATGAGTGATATCTCCCTAAAAAAATTATAAATGTAGAGGGTCGACAATACACTAGCAATTATAATGCCTCAAACAACATTAACTAACTAAAAATTCGTACTTCATAGGAACCAATAAGTCCAAATACGATGTTTTAGCAACTTTTTAGGCGGTAACTGGTAGTGCAATGTTAATAACCTGTTAGCCAGGTATTAAGTGTGTTCAAGTATTGGGACTTTTTAGAGAAATCCAATTTGTGGCTTGAAATAATAAAATCTGACTGTGTTTTAGTTTCAAAAAGTATTTTTTAATTTCTATTTTTTTCAAATATGCTTTAATAGATTTTTTGACTAAAGGAATATATTACCAAGAAATCTCCACAACAATTAATTTTAAATAGCTAATTTTTTTGTATTTGACATATTGATTTACTATGGTTGATCCCTTAAAGAATGCATTATGATCGCCCGTACATATATTTAATTATATATAAAATATTTATAATTACACAGAAAAATGATACTTTTATATTGCGGTTTGTAATTATTTATTTTACATTTATCTTACTGTTCAAATATTTTAAATATATTTTTAATATATGGTGTATATATAGTTTGGAACTATTTCAAGTTTAATTTTGGCCTTTATGAGATCAAGTTTCTTAAATATTTCGGAATCCATCTCATGGTAGTCACAGATTTGGTACAGTACCTAATTTAAGCCATTATTGCATGTAACACCATATCCAGGAACTTGCATACTCTGGCGTCAATTTAAAGAAGTTTTTGTGCATTGATTCATATTTTCTAGTTTCCTTTTAAACACCCATTCAATATCTCCTCCAGAGCCTATAATCTCTTTTTTTCACAGATTGGAAATTTTGAGTGAAGACTGTGACAGCCTAAAGAGAAAGATTAGTTTCCTTCTTGTTGCTCGTTTTGGAAAGAAGGGCTTACGTGGTGATTTTCGTAAAGTGTTCCAGTCAACTTGTTTAACGTGGTCTTTGATAACTTGTGTGACTCTATTGCTGATTGTGATTAGTGTTTGATTTTCATCTTTAGCGTTAAAAATTTAAGGTGGTTGTTATGATTTATTATGGGGGATAGGTTTATATGAAGTTATCCACCCGACCTAGGAAAAAACTAGCTACCCACCCGTTTTTCTTAAACTACCATCGTTTGTGGTTCATTTGTGTTGGTTAGTGCTATAATTTCATTGTTAGTGTTGCAAATTTAAAGTACTTAGCCACCCGTAATAGATTGTTATTGAGTTTAGATCACGTTATTCCTCCAGCCGGTCTAGGAATAATTACAGCAACCCGATTTTATATTTAAAAAAAACACTTTCTTACTTACGCACTCATGAGTGATTGCTTTTCGGTGAATAAGTTTGTATTAACCTAGCCATTCTGACTTAGAAACAAAATAGCATTCCCCACCAACGCTTACGAATACTTATACTTATACAGGTGACCTGGTGGTCTAGGGGTAAGGTGTCAGACTTCTGTGCTGGCGACCGGGGTTCAACCCTCGGTCCCGGCACAGATTTATCTGATTTCCAAACCCTTCCTTCACCTCTGACAAGACATCTTGTGAATATGGGGAATGCCAGGCCTCCACCGTGGTTCGGATTCCACGTTAAACTGTAGGTCCTTCATTTCATCTCACAATCACCCTACCATTACACATTAGCGTAAGTGCGTATAACCCGAACGGTTAGTAAGACGCGGTGCTAATAATAATAATAATACTTATACATTTATAAATGGCTAAAAATTTCCACCTAGCCATGCTCGCAAGAAAAATAAAAAGGCAAAAAAATATATGGCCACTATAAGACCTAACAATGAAGGTTCTTCCATATGTATATTTAATTTCGATTTTCTAATATACCTATTTCGAAATTACAAATGTTTACAACTTTTATAAGGTTTATGGTGGCCCTAATTTAATTCCTTGCCAAATTTAAAAATGTTATCTTACAAAAACTGTTTTTATATAATTATAGAAAGTTCAAAGGGCCCCATTCACTCCCCCTTTCTAGTTGTTCCTTTTGAAATTAAAAAATAGTCAGTTCTGTAAGGCCGTTGGGAGGGGGTTAAAAAGAGATTTCATATCTACCTCACACATTTAAATCTTCTGCCACACTGATAATTAGTTGTTCTTTTTAATTTTGAAACCCCTTATTTCACAAGGTCTTAATTAATAGTTTCAAATGTATAGTTCTTATTTGTCTATTTTTTATTATCTTTCTACATAACTAGAAATTTAAATTTTATACCTTTCCTTAAAGCTTTTCTCTTTATATCCCCCCACCTACCACATAGCCTCTTTTCCAGAGTCCCATTTTAAAATAAAAATATTTCAGACATTTATTGTTATTTGTAGCGATCTCTTTAACGTGTAAGGTAAATTCCATCCGGTTTTCATTTGTAGCATGTCTTCTATATAAAACACATCTTTAATCGTATCAATGGAAAAATAAAGTAAAGGGATTAAAAGAAGATAATTAAAAATAGTATATTCCTGTATAATAAAGTAGATATCAACTCACATGGACTGGATGTTAGCGGATACGATCACCACGCCATGGCTGGCCTTTCCAGCAGCGCTGACACTACTCAGTCTTCATCTTTGGATACACGTGGTTGAAAATAAAGACGTTTTCTCTCAACTCGATGGTCCTTCGAAAGAGTACCACTGTCCATGCGAAGCCTCCTTGAAACTCTTTCTCCTATATCCCCCCCTTGTCCTCCTTAGATCCTATCGTCTTGTTATTTTCCGAGGTAGACTCACGGTATATAACGAGTAAGCTCGAGACCCAAATTAAGACATTTTATTGTAACTAATCGTCGAGGAACTTCTACTCCCGTGCCACCAAATACAGATGGCTATGATGTCTATGGCGTC
>JBCFYV010004746.1:0-19734 GCA_039000515.1 Timema cristinae
AAAGGGGAAAATACAAGGTCAGTTTTAACAAGCTCTTTTTACCCTACATCACGCGGGGGAAAACTCTTATTTGGGCCACCACAAGGGCCCCGGGAGCTAAAACTTTTTCTTGGTGAAAAAGACTTATAAAATGTTTTCCGCAACGCACATACCCTTTGGTTAAAAATTTCAACCTCATCATGGGAATTAACTTCAGCTCCCCTTTAAAATTAATAATCTCCCTTAAATGTTCCCCATTTATCACCTCATCTCAAATAATCCCATAATAAACCCCCTATCTTAATATCATAAAAAAAACCACATTTTAAATCTGCTTAACCAACACCCACCTTCATCTTGAATCCACTCCATTAAAAAGGGGGATAGATTCCTTAAGATCTCATTTTTTTTAAATATCAAAATTTTATTTTGAGCCCTGTTTTTTTTTAAAATAAAACTCTTTGTTTTCTTTCTCCGTATCTGTGACCCCGGGAAAGTTAATCTAAACGTTTATTACCTGGTAATTATTTAAAGGCCTTTTTTGAAATTTAAAGGTGGTCTCAAAGAACGTGACCTTTTTAATGCTTGCCTAAATAACAAAATAGAATTTGTGATTTCCACAACACAAAAAAAAAAATAAAATAATGAATAATATCAAGTAAAGACACGTCAAAAAGTCAAAAATAACAGATGGCCTTAAGAACGGAAAGAATAAAATGTTCCCAGAAAAATTTTTTCCGAGGAATTTGGGAAGAAAGATTGGGGGGTAGTATGTGATGGAAGGAGAATAAGCTTAAATGGGAAAAAAGATAAATTGTATGAAATATTCTGAAAAAGTATAAAAAGGTCATCGAGGCTGTGGAGTTTGCAAATCCAAAAACCCATTGATAAGGAGTTATGATGATTACTTAAAAACTTAAAAAAAATTAAAAAGTATTTTATTCGAACTGTCGTACGTTTCAAAAAACGTGTTAACGGGATTATTGGTGTATTATCGGTATAAAACTTTGGGTGTTGCAATTATAATTGTTTTGGAACAAACTTCTTTTTATAGGTAAACAATTTTTTTTAAAAGGGAATATCGTATGGCTAGAAAATTACTTATATTTTTATCGTATTTTCATACGTCAAATCATCTATAGAAGTTGTGCACTAATACCTATATTTGCTCAATTTGCAATTAAAATTTAAAAAATAATTTGATTTGAAGGGGGGGACTTCCGTGGGCAAGGAAGACTTTTAAAATTTTTTTTATCGATGAAGCAGTACCAAACAAATTTATTTATTAAATCTTTTAGCGCTCAAGTTGTTAAAATTATATTTAATATGGTTACTTTTTGTGTAAGGCAAATGGAACCCTCGGGAAAATGGAATTGAAAAATTGGAAACAAGGGGGGGATGTTTGGAACCGAGACTACATTTTTCATTTTAATCGAATTTAAAAAAAATTTCCCGTACAAACAAATTTAATTTTCTCACTTTTATACAACGTTGTTGAATATCCATCTGAGCATTGGCATTGGAGAGAAACATTTTTTAAAAAAATTATTAAAGTTGTCATTAAATTCCAAGTCCCCTTCAAAAATTTAAAAAATTTTGAGGTCATCAGTGAAAAAAATTAAATTCTTTATTTGACTTGACATGTTTTTTTTTTTGGCCAAAAAAAGTTTTTCCATAGAAACGAAAAACCGCCTTTTTTTTCCCTCCCTTTCCTCCGACCTAAATGTGTTGCTAGAGAAACTTGAGAAATCAGGGGGACAACAGGGGACAAAAATGGAGAAGTCCCCTAATAAGATGGTGAGAAAGAACCCTTTTTGGGTGTGAATTCTTCGGGCAAAACAAATTAGATCGTACACACCTTAGGAGGACCTTCTTCGCACACGTATGAGGGAAATTTTAGGGAAAGAGGGATTAAGGGGGAGGATTCAAATTTTAGATTACTTGAAGGAAAAAAAAAATTCGGGGCCTAAAGAAGGGATAACGGGGGCATTGTATCTAAGTTCATTGCAAAAGAAATGGGGCCTGTCAAAAAACAAACCCTTAAAAAAAACATTAAATAATAATACGTTTTAAAAAATTATATTTTTTATAAAATTTTTTTTGGGGGAAAATAAGCTAAGGAATGGGGAAAGATTACTCAAGGAAAAAATTCACTTAGTTAAATTGTATAAAAAAAAAAAAATGCCCGCATTTCCTTTTTAACCCAGGAACACTATCCTTGTTGCCAATTCATAAACTAACGAAATCTGAATTAATTAATTTGTCAGAAAAATACATTTTTGACTTGAACAGTCGTCGATTTAATTCTATAGACATAAAATTTCATGAATTTCTCTGTTGGAGATGCATTCTTGTTCCTCTGCTGGAGTCTCCCCCCCACCATCACTTCACATGCTGCCTCTTCACATCTCCAGGGCTACCAGCCTTCCCCAGTTATTACATTACAAACTAATGTATCCACAGGCAGCCGACTAAATCACACCCACTCTCCGCTGACAGACAAATGGATTTTGCTTCAATTACCACGGGGGTCTTCCCAATTCTTTGAAACTTAATTATAAATCCCACCTCAAACCTCCATTACATATACGACAACGTCGTCACCAAAGATAGCCGTATTAAATTTGGGAGGGTGGTCTACACTCTTTTAGTTGCAGGGTAAATAAATTCTAGGTGATATATGGATTATGTTGCCTGCTTGGGTAAAAATGAAACCAAATAACTTTTAGTTATGTTTAAGCATTAGAACCATGATATTCATTTAGTAAAGTAATAAAACATTATATGGTATAGGGTCGTGGGGTGTATTATTTTTTATTATTTTCATTGTTTTTATCTAGATTTTCTGGTTTACAAATTGCGATTGTACAATTTTACTAAACCTAAAATAATAATTAGCGTGTTTAATAATAGTTATTAATGGGTATATACTCAATTATTTCGTATAGTTTTGCATTTAACATTAAATTAAATAATCAAAACCTTTTGCTTAATTGAATGTCTAATATGATGGTATGTTAGCCGATTAAAAACTATCAGGCTTAATCTAAGAAGAAGAATGTGTAGTTAGTTATATTGCCTATTTATTCATTTTATAGTTTTAAATGTTGTAATTTTATAATTATTGTGCTCCTTCTATTATAAGAAGTCGTGATTTTAACAAGTTAAGACACATTGCATATAAAACATACATTTATTATTAATTTTGTTTTTAAACTTGGGTAAACTAATCTTGTTTGAAATACCAAACAACTTGATTTTATCTTTTATTTTTGAAGGTAAGTGTCCAAGCAGAATTTTCGAGGGAAATGGTAAGCGAGCTGTTTATTTGCTTGGAAAACTATACGTTAAAAAAACCTTATTTGCAACGTTCGTCCATCAATAGATCAGAGGCTGTTCGTCGAAAATTGATTAATCAATTGATAATATTCTAGTTAAACTTTATTTGAATAGTTTCGTTAATATTTAATTTAGAAGTGTAGTTTGAAAATAAATCAATTTGTTAAAAAAACCTTTGTGGCGAAGTAAATTATCTGTGTTGACGTGTGTTTATATCTCTATACACACCACACGTATGCTAAATTACTTTAGAAGGAATACGTTGAACAAATAGTAGTTTAGTGTAAATTACTTAGAAAAAGATTTCATCTAAGATTAAAAAATATACCGACCCTACTTTAAAATATACTTATTCCGAATCGCGTGTTTTGCTCTTTCTTAAGAGTTTAAATAAATGAAATACAGTTGACGTGGCGTGTTGCTGGGGTAAGCGGAGCTATTATAAATTGTATCTGTAAATTTGTTCTCATTACTTCGTAAAACACTCATTGGCCAGGCATCAACTAGAACACGTTCCCATGTGAGGCATGTAGAGCAAGCTTATGTGTGATTGGTCAAATTCTAACGGAAGGGTGGGGGGGGAGGTAGGAGGGGTGTACGCATCACAAATACAGTTTTAACGAACCCTGCTTACCCTGGCAGCACTCCCACGACACGACGCTGATATCAATTTATTTTTCATAATATTATAAGATAATAATAACCTTTTGTTAATATTGGCTAATCCGTATTTATTGTTTATATACATTCTCACGGGTTTTTCATACTTATACTCACACTCATCTCGCTACACAAATACAAAGCTATTTGTTAATAAGGACCATCCAAAAACACTCAAAATAAAATAGCTAATTGGATTATACTGTGTTTGAAGAGTGTCTTCATAATTGTTGGTGTTCAAAGTTTCTTAGTACATAATTTGATATTCATACAAACACATTACTTACAATATAGTTTGACCTAAGTTGGCAAACTTCACATTAAACAACAAAGTTATAGGTCAAAAAATCTTTGTATCTAGCTAGCTAAGAAACCTTTTAGGCAGAACCTGCTAACGAATGACAATTCAGACTTGCAATTTGCACTTACTAAACTAAACACTCGGCTTAAAACTAAAAGACACACAAAAAATTGCTTTAATAAGAATAAATCTGGTAACAAACCGCGTAGATTTATAATAAACTAAAAAAACACACAAAAAATTGCTTTAATAAGCATAATCTGGTAACAAACCACGTCATTCATTACTTGTAGTTTTCCTCACTAACCACGCGACCATAAGGGACAATCATAAACTAAAACAAAACTAAAATTGATTTACTAGACAAAGCCATAAGGGATAGCCATGACCTAAACCAACAAAAAAAATTCTTGACATAAGTTCAAATCTAATTTCCAGATGTATGATTGCTACACAAGACTCATCTTCCTGGAAACTCATCCATCAAGAAGCGATTCAAGGGTGGTATATGGACAAAGGAAACCACTATATCACTCCTACCCCTCCCGCTAACCCCTCCACCGGGTCGCTTAGTATTCCTCACCGTGGGCCCCGGAGCCCACGGCTCCCACTTGGTAGTCCACGGTTCATACCTCGGCTAATGCTAAAGTCATGTCCTTGTCTTCTTGCTGATCTTACAACCCCTTCTCTGCTTGCTTTTAACCTCGTGATAAATGGTTCTCTCTATAGAAGAGTCTTATAGTTATTTACAGTACAGGCCAAGCTGAAAACATTTCCTCAGACTAGAACTATGTTTTTTTATATCATAACCTCGGAGATTATTTAGCGTACCATATATAAACACACAATTATTTTAGAACACTACTTACACATTAGGTCAAGGCTACCTATGAAAAATCACTATCCAAGTAAAAGTATAATATTTTATGTCCTAATAACTAAATATTATTTAATGTTCGTTAATATTGTAACAAGATTAGTGTCTGACAGTGGGACCGGCGCGCTTCTTGTTCACCCTAACTGCGCTCTTTGTCCTCTCTCCCTCCTTTTTACGGGTATCAGCCAGCCCTACCGTTAAAAATGGGGGAGGAAAGAGACACATCGGAAAATCCGGACTCATTTTATAAACCCCCGATACTTTAATGGCGGGACAAAAAAAATTATTCCCCCAAAAACCCAAATTTTTAAATACCTACCTTAAAAGGGAGCAAAAAAATAAAATAAATTTTAGCAAGCTATGCAAATTTATAATTAATTTTTTTATTTAAAATTATCAAAAAATATTTTTTTACAAAAATTTAACAAAAATTAAATTAAATAAATTTTATTACTACAAAAATTTTTTGAACTCAACAAAACATAAATTCCTAATAAGAGGAAATAATTTTTTTATTTTGAAACAATTTAGTATCCTTTTTTTATTTAAAACGAAAAACCCTTTTTTGATCAACTGTCCCAAAACGTGACTTCTTTTTTTTTTTTTTTCCTTCTCCAGGGATTTTTTTCCCGGGCGGGGGCGGGTAGGGAAAAGGGGGGGGGTAGGGGGTGCGCAACCCCAGGTTTAAATAGCCGGGCCTCATTTGCCTGAAATTTAACCGCCTTTTTTTTAGCTAGGGGGTTACCAGGGAAAAGTAAAAAAAAACCTTCCTCCTACCATTGCCCCCCCCAAAACCACCAAAACAAAAAGGGGTAAAACAAATAATAAAAATTGTATGAAAAAATTTTTGGTAGGATTAAAAAGTATGGGGCCCCAAAAAAACAACTTTTTTCTGTGAATTTGGGGGAATCGAGAAGGGTGCGGAAAGGGGGTGAGGGTGCGTTTGGCAAAGTGGTGGATGGGGGGAAAATGTGGGGATGAGTTTCCCCTTTTAAAGTTTGCGATATAAAATATTGGGGGGAAAAGAAACATAATTTTAGTAATAAAATTTTTACAATGGTTTTGCAATGCAATCAATTTTATTGCTTATTAAAAGAATAGGGCCCATAATTTTAATCCAAATAAAAAACTAAATCGGGAAAAAACCACCACACTTGATCTAACCAGCAAAACTTTCTATTTCCTCCAAACGATGGGTAAGTGGTATTTGGGGTCAAACCCGTCTTACCTGGGGTTTTTAGTGATTGGGGGGTTGACTTTCGAATCCTGGGCCCTTACTGTAACATAGTGGTTTTCCCAATAATTGGCTTAACATTTTCCCTCATAAATGCGGGTTTCTTTCATCCCAAGACCCCTTCCTCATCGTTTTTCCCATTATTGTAGATATTCGATAGCTCGGACGGGTAATAAACTTTAAAATCCCGATATGAAAAAAAGACCGGAACATAGCTTTGCACTCTGACCCATTCCTTGTTCATTTCTGTGATAGGTTAAATTTTTACGAAGCGAGTTAAGTCCACCCCATTGGGTTTAAAAAAATCGACAAGAAAAATCTACCAATTTTGCCGGGAAATTAAATTTCACATACCTCCCAACTTTACATCCACAATCGTTTTGGGAAACCCAAACCCCACGGGCCCTTTTTTCATTTTCCCAAGGGAATTGTGCTAAAATTTTTTTCCTCAGGAAAAATCCGTCGACCCGGGTGGGTTTTTTAACCCCCCCAAAATAAGAGAAATTTTTTCCCCAAAAAAAACAACCCCCAAAAAAGCTATTTTTTTAAATTAAAACCCTTTTTTTTTTTTTAAAGGGGGCACCAGGTGGCATCTTAATATAATGAATTTAATAAAAAGTGAATTTTTATGCCCTCTTTTAAAAAAAAAATGTGGTTTTTTTAGCCCCCTAATTCTGTCCTTTTTAATTTTTAATTTTTGTTTTTTTTCCCCAAAAAACCTATATTTACTTTTTTAAAAAAAAAAAAATTTTCTCCAGGGGGACTATTGCAATTTAATTTATTTTAAACCTTAAAAATTTTAATAACAAATATTTATTTAAAAAATTTTAGTTGAAAATTTTTTAAAAAACTTTTTTTTTTTTTATGAAATTTAACGGAAAACAAAAAAACAAGATACAAACCGCAGCCCAAATTTTTTTTCCAATCCAAAAAGGGGCCTTATAAAATAGTTTTTAAATTTTACAAAAAATGTAACCAAAAACCCCTTGCCCTTTTTATCTAAAATCTGTCCTTTTTGATAGATAGTAAAAATACTTAAAAAAAAACCTATAAAAAAAACCCCCCCCTAATTTTTTTATAAAATGTTATCTTTGTTTTGCCCCAAAAAAAAAAATTCTTATAACTTTTCAAAAAGGCCCTTTCCAAATTTAAAATTTAATTGGCTAAAAACTATATCAAAAAAACACCATAAGGGAAAATTTCCAGTCCCTATTTGGTTTTTTTGGTTTATATAAAACGATCGATTCGGGGGCCTACCAAAAACAAAATAAAATTCTGCCAAAACCCGGGAAAATCGACCTGGGGCCCTAAAAAGGGCAAAGCTCATTTTTTAATCTAGTCGTTCGGGGCACAAAGATAAACGGCTATTTCATTACAACATTTTTTTAAATAAATTTACTTTCCCTTTGTTTAAATTTAACCTTTGGTTTTTTCTTTTAAAAAGAAGCTGAAAAAAAAAAAGAACGCTCTTTTTTTTTGGAGTTTTGTACAAAAGCCCCAAAAAATTTTTTTAAAACCCCCATCGCTTCCGCTCCTTTGCTTCGAGAAGAAAGCTAAATACCCCCTGACATTCAAAAAGACCCCCCTTAAAAAACCCACCCCCCTTTTTTTTTGGCCCCCCTCCCCGGGGGGGGGGAAATCGCGTTTTTTAAATGTCTTTCCTTTAAATTTAAATTTAAAAAACAGCCCCGCAAAAAACCCGTCAAATAAATCTGTTGGGGAAATTGGGGTTTTTTGAGGCCCCCTTCTTTGGGAACCCTTTGGGACCAAACCTATTTTTTAGTTTTTTCTAATAAAAGTTTTTTTTTAAATTTGAGAGGAACGTTTTTTTTGGTGGGAGGTTTTTAAATCTCCCCTTTTCAAAAAAAAAATTTTTTTTTGGGCCCTAGTGATTTAAAAAAATTTAACTTAACTTTTGGGCCCAAACGAAACTTAACACTAAAAATCAACCAATAATTGTAATATCTTGGTAAACAAAAAAATTTTAAATTTAAAATTTTATACTTTAAAAGCCTTCCCGGGATTCCCCCCTACTGTATTTTCCACCACTAAATTTCATTTTTAAGGGGGTTTTTTAATTCAAAAATAAATTTTTTTTACCGTTAGTAGTGGGCCTACCCCAACCCGCATCAAATGGCCCGTAGGGTTTTTAAAACGTGTCACTTTTTTGTAGACAAAGATTGCCAAGACAAAAAATTTGGTTTTTTTAAAACCGGGGGGGTGTACTGAGGGCTTATTTTCCAAAAGGTTTTTTCCCCCCCAAAAAAAAAAAAAAAACCCCCATCAAAATAAGGGTAACATTTGTCACAATTTTCCCTTTCCCCCTTTTACCCCTCCCTAAAATTAGTGAAATTTAAAAATTTTGTGCACAAAACCAAAAAGGGGAAATTCCCAAACGCGGTGGAGAAAATCAAAGTTATAAAATTTTTTTGAAAGTTTACAAATTTTACCCCAAAAAGTTTAGTATGTTAACGCCCTTTAATCTGAAATCACGCCCGTCTAAAGCGAAAAGGGGCCCCTGGCCCTGTGAGTGAAAACCCAAAAAACCCTTTTTTTTGGGATGGGGGCTTCACAACCAATAAAAAAACCCCTTCCGCCCCCAAAAAGGGAACGACGGATAAAGGGAAAAACCGTATAAAGTGCAAGCTACCAACAGCCTCTTGCGGAATAATCAAAACATTTTGGAAATATCATTTTTTTCCCTCGAAAAGGGAGGGGAAATTTTTTTTTTTAATTTTTTAAAAACACCCCCCCCCAAAGAATGTTAATTGTTTTTTATTAATTGTTTAAATTTTCTTATTTTTTTTTAAACACCCGGCATTTTTTCCCTATTAAAACATTAAAAAAAAAATTGAAAAATTTGGGACACGGGTTAAAATTATAGAAGGTTTTAAATATAAATATATAATTTAAAAACCAAAAAGGGTTTTTCTACCCCTTGAAAACAAATTTTTTTTTCCCAAAAAAGAAAATTACAAAACCCAATTAAAAATTTTGGAAGAAAAACCGTTCTTCCCCACGGCTCTAAATTTTTCCACGTCAAATGAAAAGACCCGATCGCCTTAAGATTTTTCTTTTTTGGGCCCGGTTTTGGCGGGTTACGGAAAAGGGTTTCCATTTTTGTTTTTTTTTGCGGGGTAAATTTTGGAAGTTTTTTTTTTTTTTTCTTTATGGGGCCCTAAACACCTTTTTCCTCTCCATAAAACAGGGGGGCATTACTTCCTAAAAAAATAAAAAATTTTTTAAAAAAAATTATTTCTAGGAAAAAATTTAAAAAAATCAAATTTTAACCTTTTTTTCTTTTAAAATTTTTAAAAATTTTAAATTTTTTTAAAAGTCAAGGGTGAAAAAAGGAAATTTAATAAAAAATTTTTTTAACCACAACGGGAAAATGTTTTGGAATCCCGGGGGGCCTCCACCCGAGGTTTTGGGAAACCCACGTTTAAAACCTTAGGTCCTTCATTTCATCCAAATCACCCTACCTTTTACATATTAGGGTAAGTGCGTAATACCCCGAACGGGAAATAAGATGCGGTGCTAATAATAATAATAATAATAAAATTTAATAATAAAAATTAAAATTTTTTAAATTTTTAAAATTATTTTTAATTATTATAATAAATTTAAAAAATTTTACCCGGCCTAACGTAACGAAATAAAACAAAAAACCATACAACTTTACTGCCCCTTAACCTAAAAACCACAAAACCTCCCTTTTTGTAGAATGACCCCCACCCTAGGATCAAGAAAAAATTTTAATATACTTTTTAATCAACAACGATTCCTTTCATTTCTGATTGACCCTTCCAAAGGGGTTTTAAACCCTTTTCTTTTTTTTAAAAATGAAATTTTTAAAATAGTAAAGTGAAAAATTTTGTATTACAATAAATTGCTCCGCATTAAGGGGGTTTTAAGGGGAAACTCGAAAAAACGGCTAATTTTCCCGCAGATTTTAAAGCAAAACATTTTTTAATAAAAATTAAATAAAATTTAATACTCCATATATAAGTTTTTTACTGGGGAAAAATTTTTTGGTTTTTTTTTTGGCCCCAAAAAAACCTTTTTAAAACAAAAATTTCAAAAAACGGGAACCTTTTCCCTCCCCCGTTCCCTACACCCTCCCTTTAATTTTAGTGAAAGGATTAATACAGGGAAAAAAAATTTAAAATTTTAATGAGCAAATTTTAATTTATGTTTAACAAGGGAAAAGGTTATAAGTGACAATAGAAACCCAACCCAAAAAACAGTATTTTATTTATAAAATTGTTTTTGATATAATTTAAAAAAAAAAGATTAAAAAAAAGGAAATGTTTAAAAATTAAAATTTAAAAAGTAAAACAAAAAAAAGTTTGTATAAAATTTTTTTAAAAACTTAAAATTAAATAAAATTGAAAGTTTTTAAAAAAATTTAAAATGTTTAAAAATATTTAAAAAGCCCTTTTTAAAAACCTTCCCTTAAAAACGAAAGTGATTTTAAAAATACTAAAAAATTAAATAAGTTTTTTTCTAATTTTTTAAAAGAGAGGAATATTAAAACAAAAAAGTTAGACACTTTTAAGTATTAAGTGATTTAAAATGAAATAAAAATTTTGTAAATATGAAATCGATTAAAAATTTTTTTTTTTATTATTGCGTTTTAAACTACCCGTTAGGTTTTACCCCTTTATGTAGGAAACAAATTTAAAGCAAAGGGGTTAAAAAAATAAGGGAAGGGTTTAGAATTAAAAAGGAAAAAACCCCTGCATTTCCCTTTGAGAGTGAGGGGGAATACACCAAAACAATATGGGAAATTCATCCCCCCAACCCGGGGGGTTTTTTTTTTGGGACCCTAAACAAACTAAATTAGACGATACAACCCCCTTTTTGGCCCCCTTTTTTTCCCCCATGGGTGGGTAATTACATTTAAAGAAAAAATTTTTAAAAATAAAGTTTCTGGTCAAAAATTTTCTTTTCAAATAAAAACAAATGTATGCCTTTTAAAAAGATTTTTTTCCTTTGGTTTTATTTTTTGCAAACTCAGATCTTTCTCTTAACCAACAAATTTGCCCAAAGAAAAAATGTAAAAACGCAATTATATTTTTTCAGGGCCCCAACCTTTTTCCCAACAAGTCAGAAAAAACGAAAAGGACTCCCCCGGGTTTTTTGGGGGGGCCCAAACCCAAAGGGCGTTTAGAAAGATGAAATTTAAATCTTTATCTAGGGCAAAATTTTTTTTTGCTAAAAAGAAACAAAAAAGACACAAATATCTTTTTTTTTTAAACCAAAAATGTTGCCAACAAGATTTTTTTTAAAACCCCAATTACCTTAACACTAGTAAAAACTTTTTTGGGCCCCAACAAGAATGGTAAATACAATTACCAAATTTGGGGCCAACTTTTTCGTAAACCAAATGTAATAGAAGCAAAAGGGATCTTACCCCCTTTAGTAAAACCCTTTTTGGCCAACACGGGGCTGAAAAAGGAAAAATTTTCAAAAATTTGGGTTAACTGCTCTTAAATAAAAAGTTTGCACGGGCCCGAAAATAAACCTTTTCTTTGTGTTAAGTTTCCCAAAAAGGGAAAGGCCCAAAAGAAATCAAGCTAGGGTTTTAAGGGAAGGATCCGTAAAGCCCAAGGAAAAAAGTTGGGGGAAAATTGGGGAAAAAAGGATGGTGGGTGTTATGATTTTAAATTTGATCGTGCAGCAAGACCCCTGTAAATTTTGGTAAAACTGGGTTTAATTTAATAACTTTGACCCACGCAAAGAAATTGTAAAGGGAAAAGGGAAAAGTGAAAGGGGAACAGAAAAAAAATATTTTTGGGTTCAAGTAAAATGAGGGATTGGGGGGAAGGGGGGGGCAAGTAGGAAAAAGATGGGCGGTAAAAGGGTTATTCGGGAAAAACCAAATTAGGTTGGTTTTGGGTTTTTAACCCCCAAAATTTTGATCAAGGAGAAAAAGGGAAAAAAGGGAAAGGGGGGTCAAAACGGAAAAAATTAAAAATTAAACTGCCCCCCCAAATTTTTAAAAACCCCCAAAATTTGTTTTTCCAAAAAAAAAACCCGGGTAAAAGTAAAATAAATTAAATTTGCAAGTTAACTTTAAACAATCACATTCAAAGAAAAACCTATGAATTTTTAAACATTACTTTCTTTTCCCCGACAAACAAACCCCAGGGGTTTATTTATATTGATTTTTCCTTAAATTTGAAAAGGGCCCCTTTTTTTCAAAATAAAAAAACATGGGCCCCCCTATTTTTAGGGGCTAAAAATTAAATAACTTTTTTTCTAAATTATTTGTGTTTTAAATTGGTTTTTAAAACACAATTTATAGAAAAGGATATCAAAAAGAAATATGACTTCCCCCGGTTTGAAAAACGTGAAAGTAAAATAATAATAATACTTATGGGTTTCAGAAAGCCCTTTTCAAAAAAAATTTTAAAGGGAAACTTTACCTTTGTTCGATTTTGAAAAGTGAAAAAATTTAAACCGTTTTGAAAAAAGTTGTAACGAAATTTTTTTATGTGTTAAAAAAGACCCCTTTTTTTTAATTTTTTGTTAGAACACCCCCAACCTATTTGTAAAATGGGGAAAAATCAAAAAAAAATTTTGTTTTTTAAAAGGCCTTCCCATTTGGTTTGAAAAAAACTTTTTTCCGGGTAAGCTTTTTTTTTTTCCCCACTTTTTACGTCTTCATTTCCATCCTTTCCCAAAGGGCTGGGTTTTTAAAATTTACGGGGGGGGGGGGCCAGCGCCCCGAAACCCCGACCCCTTTAACCCAACGACCAAGCCCTTTATCGAATAATAATAAAGCGATATGATGATGCAAATAGGGGAAAGGGGGGTTTGATAGAAACACGGACGTATCACCCGTAAAGGGGGAAAGGAAAATAAAACCCTCCGACCTACTAAAACCCCCCATTTTCCCCAAAAAATATAAACCCAAAAGGCAATACTAAAAAAACGGTTAGACCTCGGGCCCAAACGGGGCTGTGTTTTTTTTTTTGGGGGTTTTTGAAAATTTTGGGAAAATTAAAAATTATATACTTTATTTTTGGCCCCCCTTTTGTAAAAAACCCGGGTGTTGTAGTAAAAATTTATTTAACAAAACAAAAAGCTCAACATGTTTGGGGCCCTGTGCAAACGAAAAAGGTCCCCCTTCCTTTAAAATCAAAAAAATACTCTTCAATTTTCCCAAGTAGATTCATTTAAAATTTTTAAAAACCCAAACTGAAATTTATAAAGAAACCCTTTTTCCTCTCCCCTCCCAAAAGGGTTACAACCCCTTTCCAAAATTTTCCCTTCCAAACGAAAACCCAAAAACCCAACCTGTTCTTTTTTTGCCACCATCAAACAAAAAAACCCCTTTCTTTTTTTTTTCCTTTTTTTTTCCTTCCCTTCCTTTGGGTTTTCCCCCCCCACCCCATCGAAGAGATAACCTTTTCTTTCTGCGAAGGAGTAAACCTGTGTAATGTCCTAACTTCCGCCAAAACCCTTGCCAATGTTTATTTGAAATCTCCCCCAAAAGATCCCTATAGTTTTTTTTGGGGCCCGGGTCCCCAAACCCTTTTCCGTGTGCCCCGAAACGGCGTTTTTCTTTTTCCCGTAAGCAGGGTTTGTTTTTTTTTTTCCAAGCATCCTTCAAAAAAAAACAAAACGCGGGTCTCCTGCATTTTTTCCGGTCGTCCCCAAACCCCAAAATTTTTTTTTTTTTAAAAATCGTTCTCTTTTCTTTTTTTTCCTCCCTCCCAAAGCCCCCCTTTCCCCCTTTTTTGATTTGTACTTTTAAATTTTGCAGAGGAAGCGTTTGATCAAAAAAAGTTTTTTTTTCTCTCCCTCGTTTACGTTTGGGAAAATTTTAAGTTTTTGGCAAAACATGGGTCCCAAATTTCAAGTTTAAGCAAATAAAAGTTTCAATTAAAAAAAAATTTAAAATACTCTGATTTAAAAGGATCCTTGGGTATTTTTATTTCCCAAAATTTTTAAAAAAATTTTTTTTATTTTTAACGACCCTTTAAACCCTTTTTTCGGGGGATCGAATGGCCCCAAGTTTAACTCCTTTTTAATAAAATGGACTGTCCCAAAGATGGAAAGATAGGGGTTTTTGAATATGGTTTGGGTTTTCAGAAGAAATTTTTTTTTTAAATGGTTTTTTCACTCTAACTCCACCCCAAAGTGGGGGACAATTTCCCCTTAAAATTCCCCCCTTTTCCCCCCGCCCTAAAATCTGAGGAATTAGTCCAAAGGGGTTTTTGACACGGGAACAATAAAAACCCTGAACTTTTTTCCGGTAAAGCTAAAAATTTTGCAAGAGTGGGTAGAAAAACGATTTATTAAAAGGGCCCGAGTCCAATAATTTAAAAAAGGAATTTAAAAGGGGGGAAACTTTTATCCCCCGATGGGATTTACCCTGGGCCCCTTTTGAAAAAGAAAAACATTTTTTTTTAAAATAATATATTAAAGATTAAAATTTTGCCTTTTTTAAACTTTTTAAACAAAAAAATTTTAAAGGAAACCCCCATCCCCCGGCAAAAAACTTGAAAGCAGATGCACCTCAAAAAACCCCTTATAAGTTGGCCCCCATTTTGAATCGATTTTTTTTTTTTTTGGGGGTCTCCTAAAAAGCCATTTAGATTTTGTTTTTTTTTTTGGGAAAAATTTTTAAAAAAATAGATCCCTAAAAGATAATTTTGGGGTGGTCCTTAAACCCCAAATTTTTTTTTGAAATTCCCCAAACTTTTTAAAAAATTTTTTTGGGGTTTTTATTCGTTGGGTTTATTTCAAATTCATACTTAAATATTATAGAAAGTATAATAAACCGAGGAAAAATAACCCCCCCCTCCCCAAAACCCCCATTTTCCCTTTCCACTACACTAAACCCCTCAACAAATTTAAACCCCGACCCCTTATTGATCGGCAAAGGGCAGGCCAAACGAGGTTTTTAGCCTTATCCCCCATGTCCCCCCGGATTCCAAATTTGTAAAAAGTATCCCAAAAAATCTATTGACGTTTTTTCCCAAAAAAATAGTTTTTCAACACTTCCCCCCCCCCTGTAAAGGTTTTAAACCCGCTGCCGGTGGCAAACCCGTTTTTGGGGAATCTCCCAGCAAGCCTTGTTACAAAAAGGGGTGTACGGCGCTGGTCCCCAACCCCCAATCGGCCCAGTCCAAGAGCCAGGAAACTTTTGGGAAAGGACCCCCCTGCTTAAAGTGGGATCTGTGTGCGGGGGGAAAAGGAAACGAATAGAAAGACTAAACCCTTTTTCCCCGCCAACCCGCGCGCTCGTTTGGCTGCGACCCAAAAACCGACATCATGAAAAAAGGTGGGGTTTTTGGCCTTTATCTTTTCTACATCTCTTTCAACCCCCAAAACCCGACGTTTAACATTGGGGAAGGGAAACCCCGGGGATATCCTTAAACTCTTTTTTGCTACCGAACCCTCGGGAAAAGAAAAAAAGATGCTAAACCCGGAAAAAACTTCCTAGTTTTAAAAAACAGTTTTTCAAATTTAAAAAAGCAAAACAGGGGGGCAAATTTTTGATTTTTTTTTTCCCCCCGCAATCTCACGGGCCCTTCCCGGCTATAAAGCACAACAAACACACAACACACACACATACACCCACACACACAACACCCTACCCTACATACAACAAACATACCTACATATATACAAAATAAAGATTAAAGCCGGGGGGTGGGAAAAAGGTAGAATTTAAAAGTAAAAAAGTAGACCCAAATTTTGGGTAGAGTAGAGTGGGGGAAAATAAAAATTTTAAAAAAAAATAAACACCTTATGTAGCCAAAAAAGATTCGAACCCCAAACTCTCCGTCTTTTTTTAATTTCCCTAAGTTAATTTAAATGGGGCCTTAAAAAAAATTTGGGACCCAAAAATGGGGATAAAAAAACCCTAAGGGGGAGTTGAAATTTTTTATTTGGCCCCCAAATAGAAATTTTTTTTTATTTTGGCAACAAAAACCCCCAAAGGGTTTTTTAAAAAATCCCAAAACACGTTTTTCTTTTTTTTAAAGTAATCTTGTTTTTTTTTTTTGGGGATATTAAAACTTTTTTTAAAACAGGCCCCAAAAATTTCGGGAAAAAGCACCCAATTTTGCGTGGGCTATATACTTTTTTTAGCACAGGGGCCTTAAATACTCATTCCGGTTTTACAAAATTTATGAAATGGGTTTTCGCTGGGGACGTGGTGGTCTAGGGGGAAGGTGGGCCCGACTTCTTTTCTGGGGGTCCCGGTTTTAATCCTTGGGCCCCGGGAAAGATTTTTCTGATTTCCAAACCCTTTTTCCTTTATTCTACAAGAACCTTTAAATTTAAACAAAAACCTTGTTTTAAAAGTTGGGGGGTGGGCCCGGCCTCCACCGTTTTGGGTCCCATGTTAAACTCCCAGGTCCTTCCTTTCATCTCACAAAACCCTAAACCCTAACCATTAGCGGGAAGAAACGTAAAAACCCAACGGGTATAAACCGTTTCCCAATAATAATAAAAAAAATAATTTAAAAATAAAAATAATAATAAAAAAATAATAAAAAATAATAATAATAATAAAGATAACCCAAAAGGGGAAAAAGGGGGGTTTAGGAGGTTGAATTTAAAGGAAGTGTCCCACATTTGCGTGGAAAATGTTTTAAAAAAAAAAAAAACAATAGGCCCAAAAACCCTTTAGGAAAACCATCCCAGTTTCAAACCCCACCGGGGTCGAAAAACCCCCCCTAAACCCCCCCCCCGTCCCCCTCGGCAGTCCCAGTCCCCCATTTTGGGGAAAAGAAGCCTTAACCCCATGCCGGGAAACCCAAAAAATGGTTTTTGGGACACAAAATTTTTTTTTTCTTTCCTGTGCTTCTTCCTTGGAAACATCAAAAAGTCCCCCAAGGAAATAGTTTATAATAATAAAAATAAAATAAAACTAATAAAACTGATTTTTCTCCCGGGGGCCACAACATGAGTGGGGATGATTTTATTTTTGGGTTTTTGTGTGGTTTCCCGCACCCCTGTCCTTTCTTTCCCCCTTTTTACTAAACTTAATATTTTTCACTAATAAAGTAGTAATTTATAAAAAAATTTGAAATTTAAAGAGAAAATTACCCAAAATTTGGGGTGTAAGGGAAAAGGGGGAAAAAAATTTTTTAGGGAAAATAATCCTCAGAACCCCCCGGGGAATTTTTTAACCCCCCTTCCAAAAAACACAAAAAGTTCATTTTTAAAGAGAGAGTAACGCTTTGTTTTAGACCATGAGAGCCAAATTTTTTGTTTTAAAAACTAAAAAACCAAAACCCAATATCCCCTTAAAAATTTAATTAACGCCCACAAAAAAAAACTTACAACTTAAAATAAATCATTAAAATAAAAAAACCAAAAACCCAAAAAAGTCCCCCCTTCAAAATTTTTACTCGAAATTAAAAAATCAATTAAAAAAAACACATTTTAAAAAAAATCTCCCTGAAAGTTTTTTCTTATTTGGGGTTTGGGTTTTTTTCCCCTTTATATGAAACGAAGAGAGGATTTGTGAGGGCAGTCAACTATCGATAAAAAATCGAGAACCCTTTTTAATTGGAAAGAAATTGCTTTTTAAAAAAGCTATAATATTCAAAAAGTTTCAAGGAGGGGGTAAAAATTAAAAAAAAATATTTTTTTTTATAAATTATCTTATTAAATAGAGGAAGGGGAGGGTCGAGGTTCGAATCTCGGTTTGGGTGAACTGGGGGTTTGGTTTTTTTTTCCCAAATGGTTTTTAATCTGGGCCCCCACGCAAAATTGGGGGGGTTCACTTTTCCTCTAATTCCCAAAAATTTCCCCCCTTTCCCAAACAATTAGCGTAATTAGTACTGAAAGCGTATAACCCGAACGGGTATAAGACGCGGTGCTAAATAAAAATAAAACAATAATAAACAATAATAATAATAATAAATTTTAAATAGAAATAAACCCATTTGATCCGTTCCGGCGTGACCTCGGCAACAAACAGGATACTCTGCAAATCGGTTTGTATATCACGACCGTCGAATGTTTATTTATTCTTCTTCTTTCTAGGTATCCGAAATGTTTAAAAATCCATCCCTTCTCCTTTATAAAAGAAAAATTTTGTTCCTATCCCTGGTTCCCAAACTAAAAGCACTGTCAAAACAAGAAGTCGTGAGGAACGGTAATCCTTCAAGGTTCTCCCATTTCCTCATAGTTTTTTTTATGGACAATTAATAAGGGTGCCCGGACAGTTAACACGGTTGGGTTACAGTGTCACTCTGTGTTCCCATAGCTTATTCTATTATTATTATTATTATTATATTATTATTATTATTATTATTATTATATTATTATTATTATTATTATATTATTACGGGTATTTAATTTGCCTTGTCTTAACCTACTGATTATGTCAACATATACATACCAACTAACGCAGCTCTATAACAGACACAACCTGCAGTCAATACATCCTTTCGAAAGAGCAATCTCCAATCTCAGCAATCATAGTTCGTTTCAATTGACCTCGGTGATCTTGGAGTAAAGTGCTCGCGTCAAGACTCGAAGCTCGTGGGTTCAAATCCAGCCGAGAATTGACGGATATTTCTTGAGCGATAAAAGTACGTAGCACACATTCCTTTGAAGAAGTAAGCCCTTGGTCCATGTCATTTGTGGCATGTAAAGGATCCCTGGGAGGTATGTGAAAATACATTTCCCGGTATAATTGGTAGGCTCTTTTATGCTAGCTCATATAAATTCAGTGTGTAAGAAGTCAACGGGGAACAACCATAATTCCTGAACTCCCCTAGTACATGGATTTTACCATATGGTTCGGGCAGCACTAACCATCCGAGCCTATAAAGAACGAACATGTGACCCTTATTCAAATAAACAGACGTGCCAAATTGACTAAGTAAAGATATCAGTTGGACCTTACCTTAAAAATTCATATCTTCTTTCTAAATTTACTCGCATTGGTAGTCACGCAATCTAAGGTACCAACCTTGTTTTCCCGGATTTGCCTGTGTCTGGGCATTTAAGGTTTGAACCCTATATTTATGAACTAAAGGTGGTTTTTCTTAAATGACTCTCCATTCTTCTTATGTGTAAATGTAGATACACCTCCTCTAAATATTCCTTCCTCCCTTTCGTCCCATTAGTGTAAATATGCGGTTACTAAGGCCGGGCAGTAAGACGGGATGCAGAAATAATAATAAAACGAAAATGAATTTTTAAAGCAGGTCTACAACTTTCCAAGGCAAAGTTGGACTGTTTTTTTTACAGCCTCACATTTTGAAAAAAAAAAAAAAAGCATTTTGTAAATATATTTTAACTCAAAAACTTTATTAAAGGGGAAAAAAACTGAGGGTAAAAAAGTTAATAAAAAATTTTAAA
>JBCFYV010004747.1:0-18887 GCA_039000515.1 Timema cristinae
GATGAATTTGTATTTTGTATTTCGTAAAAATCCATACATTTATTAGAATGAAATGCATAAATAAACGTAGGGCCAAGAAAAATTACAAGTGCAGTAAACGTACAGCCATTGAACAGAGAGAGAGAAAAAAAACAACAGATTAAGACAGTGGTGCAATAGTTTTAACTGGGAGTGAAATCTAAAATATTGTTCCTAATTAAAGGTAGGCATTAAAAATGTTAATAACTATTAGAACATTTTTCAAATTTAAAAAATTAAATAAATAAACTGTATTCCATAAATGATATCAATAAACAAACCTAAAACTAAATTATTATTATTATTATTGTTCAAACGGCCCATCGACACATCGAGGTCATTAGGGCCTTGAAATATATTAAAGACATAATAAAATTCCCATAGGGGAAAGAGATAAAACATTCACCATCTGAGACACACCATAGGAGTGCTCAAATGGGCTCTTGGTATAAATTAAGTGATACACCTGCTAAAAAAAAACCACAAGTGTATCACTCCAATAAAAAGACAAAACAAACATATTAAAATATAAACACGTTAAAAAGACAAAACATGTTAAAATAATAATACGTTAAAAAGACAAAACATGTTAAAATAATAAATACGTTAAAAAGACAAAACAACATGTTAAATTGTAATAAAACTGTTAAAAAGATCTCAATATGAGATAATATCCAAAAGAGCCACTTTATAAAAGTGACTCAAATGGCATTAAAAAAGATCCGCCTGGCGTATAAAAACGGAGTAAACAAATAACTCCATCCGCGCTATCGCGTAATAAAAAACATAGGTCACCTTTAAAATCAAGAGCCAGGCGGATAGGGGCATATTTTACGACACTCCACCAAAATGTGATACACACTCAGAGGAGCATCGCAAAGCTCACACACTGGGGGTGGGTCCCCTCTCAATAAAAAGCTATGGGTCAATGAAGTATGCCCGACGCGGAGTCTCGTCACGATGACCTCTTCTCTTATAGACTTTCGCATAGAAGAGGGCCACGCGCGACACAACGTCCCTGATGGACCGCAGCTTGTTCTGAGCAGGGGTCGAGACCCACTGCTTGTGCCAGGTGCGTAAGACCCCACGCCGAACATAACACTTTAGGTCTAAAACCATGACACCCAAACTCGCCTAAGGAGGCAGGCGTGCTGCCTCCTTGGCGCCTGGTCCGCCAGTTCATTTCCTGAAAGACGGCATGACCAGGAATCCAGCAAAAGGCGAGCCGGGTGATTAATGAATCAATTTTTAAAATTTGTTCGTGAATCATCTGCACGAGAGGATTCCACGAGTGGAGAGTGGACAATGCCAACAGAGCACTCATGGAATCCGTGCAGATGAGAACGGACCGGTGACACTTACGATATACAAAACATAACGATTTAAAAATGGCATATAGTTCAGCCGTAAAAACACTGGATTCACCAGGTAAAGCAAATTTAAAATTGGATCCTTCCACAACAAAAGCACATCCCACGGAGGCCCCGCATTTTGAGCCATCCGTGTAAATGCGTTTAAAACCCCGAAAGCGGGTTGCGAGGAGCTCATTAAAGGTCCTCTCGTATAAAAAGTGTGGGGTGGTCGCTTTAGGGAACTTGGCAAGGTCAAAAAGGCATTGAGGTAGGCGTGTCGTCCAGGGAGAAACTCAACCTGGGGATTTGGGGATAGCCTTTGGCGGGATTATTCCACACATGTCGAAAACAGATAGCATCCTGATCCCAACCGGCTTTGTACTACGCCATTTGGTTTCATACAAGACACGGTTAGGGGATGAAACACAGGACGATAGGCAACATGCTGCGCCATGCAATGAAGTTTCGACACGTAAGATGCCAGAAGATAGGACCGCCGGTAAGAAAGAGGTGGCTCACCAGCGTCGGCAACAGATGCTGACGACTGGACTGGTACGAAAGGCACCAGTAGCCAGTCGAATGCCAGCATGGTGGACACTATCTAGCATCTTTAACGCCGAGGGTCTAGCTGAGCCATACACAAAGCTGCCGTAATCAAGTTTTGATCTCACCAAGGCCCTATACAGGCGCATCAAGGTTTCCCTATCAGCACCCCAGGACCGAACCGCTAACTACTTTGAGCAAATTCAATGCTTTGATACACCTCGCTTTCAGGTCTTTGATGTGGGGGATTCAAGTTAATTTAAAACCAAATAAAAGTCCCAGAAACCTTACGCTTCCTGAGACTGGTAAAACAACGTGGTTCATTAAAATACTGGGGGCTGGCTGTATTCCGCGTGTTCTATGAAAGTGGACAACCGTCGTCTTGGCTGCAGAGAAGCAAAAGCCATTACGCGATGCCCACGATCCAAGATTGTTGACAGAGAGCTGTATCTGCCGTTCAGCCCTGTGGAGACTTGACGAACTGCAATAAATTGCGTAGTCATCCACAAAGAGGCATGACCGTACAAGCATGCGCACATTGTCAACAATGCTATTTATTGCGATAGCGAACAACGTACAGCTAAGAATACTACCTTGAGGCACCTCATTTTCTTGAATAAAATCATTGGATAAGGTGTTATTCAGCCTTACCCGGAAGTGTCTATCCGACATAAAATTAGATATAAAAGAAGGAAGGTTTCCTCGAAACCCCCAATTAAAAAGTGTTTTCAAAATGCCGTACCGCCAGGTGGTATCGTACGCTTTCTTCCAGATCGAAGAAGACAGCCAGAAGATGCTGCTTATGGAGAAAAGCGTCACGAATAGCCGTCTCTAGACAGACAAGGTGATCCACCGTGGATCGGTTACGGCGAAAACCACATTGAATATTATATAGCAGATTGCGGGATTCTAAATACCATATAAGTCGCTTTTAATTATTTTTTCCAATATTTTACATACACAACTAGTTAAAGCTATCGGTCTATAACTAGTTGGCTCTAATTTATATTTGCCACTTTTATATATAGGTATAACGATTGCTTGCCTCCATAGTGAGGGGAACTGCTGAGATTCCCAAAAACTATTGTAGAGGTCTAAAAGAAGTGCCTGTCCGGCAGGGGCAGCTGACGCAACATCTCATAATAAATGTCGTCTGGACCAGAGGCTGTGCTGCCGGCCTGGACAGGGCGTAGGTCAGTTCATCTTTGGTAAAGGGGGAGTTATAATCCTCCCCCCGACTTTGGCCAAAATCAATAGCATGGCGCTCGATGTTCCGCTTATAAACTGCGAACTCGTTAGTGTACTCGCAGTGCTAGAAATAGCGGCGAACATCGAGCCCAATACATTAACGACCTCCAGAGGGGAGGAAACACGTCAACCGTTAGACATGAGGGCAGGTATATTGTTATTGGAATTGTTGCTATTACGTAATTTACGGATATTATCCCAAACCTTAGTTGTGGGAGTGGATATTGTAAGGTTGAAATAAATTTTCTCCAAGAATCTCTTCTGCTTTCACGAATGACACGGCGAGCTCGAGCACGTAGAATCCGGAATGACTCCAGGTTCTCCAAAGTAGGACGTCGGTGAAAAAGACGTAGGGCCCTTCGACGGTCAGAAATAGCCAACCGACACTCCTCGCTCCACCAGGGAACGGGACGGTGGCGCGGATTTGGCGAGGATTTAGGGATGGAGGCCCTCGCCGCCGCGATGACCGTCGAAGTAAAATACCTAGTCTTAACATCGACGTCAGGAGAAGGGGATTCGTGGAAAACGTCGAGCTCGCGGAATTTATCCCAGTCGGCACGTTTAATCACCCATTGGGGAACTCGTGCCGTACTTGGGGAATCTTGGAGTGGGGAAAGCAGTATAGGGAAGTGATCGCTTCCACATAGGTCCGTATGGACATCCCAAAGGAAGAGGGCAGCGATACCTGGGCTACATAAAGTTAGGTCGATGGCAGAGGATACACCATTAAAAGTGGAGAAGTGTGTCTGGTCCCGGTGTTCATTAACACCAGGTTTCCCGAGACAAGAATATCCTCTACCATCCTCCCTCGGGCATCTGTAAAATTAGATCCCCACACCAGGTTATGCGCATTAAAGTCCCCCAAGATGATATAGGGGGCGGGAAGTTGCTTATAGAGGGCCTCTATGCTCCACTTCGAAATATGTTCACCTGGTGGGGGTAAATGCAGCATACTGTCATCTCCAAAGCAAGGGAGACTCGGACAGCGATCACTTGGAGATCAGAAACGATGTTAATATTTTTGTGGTATATATTGCTTCGTACGAATATAGCCACACCTCCGCTAACCCGATCAAAGAGTGGCTTGTCAGCATGATATAAATCATACCCACAAAGCATCGGGTTGTCATTTGGGCGGAAGTGGGTCTCCTGCAAACACAAGATGGAAGGATGCAGGGAAGAAATTTGTTGTTTAATTTCCTCTACACGAGCATAGAAACCCCTACAATTCCATTGTAGTAGCGACAAACTTTAATAATATAAGATTTAATTATCCTCGCAATCCATGACACTATCTCTTAAAAATAAAAATTGGTTGAGGGCCTTTTTAGGTCCTCTTGCCTTTCCCAGTCTCTCCTGGACCTCCCGCTTCAAGAGAGGCTTCGGTTTATTTTGGAGAGACTGGGTAGTCGGATCCTTGCGCGAAGGCTTTGTTAAGGCATTCGAAGCTTTTTTTAATATAACTCTTTTCGTCGGTCTCCTGCTGGTCCTTCTTCAAGGCACCAGTGGGACTCGCCTTGACGGCCTCACCTGTTTCACCACTCATCCCGGCTTCTGGAGGCCCAGAGGCAAGGGTGAGCAACTCAACAGTGGCCGCACGCAATTTATTTCCCCGAGGAGGGCTCAGGGGAGTTCCCCGAGGAGGGCCCAGGGGAGTTCCCCGAGGAGGGCTCGGGGGTGTTCCCAGACGGGGTCTCCTCGGGGGTACAGGTGGTGGTGGCGACTTTTGTGAGGGTGTCGCCACTTGTATTATTTTCTGCATCACCACAGATGATGCCGGCTGTTTTTGTTTGTCTCGAATAGAGATGAGTGGCACAGGTCTTGTAGGAGTCTTTGCAATATTAACTGCGCAGTGGCAGTTAGGGCAATTTATATTTTGGGTGACAATTTGGCTGTAGGAACTTTGAAATACCGGAGCTTGTAGTGCAGTATGCTCTTTGCGTGCCTGGGCATAAGGGTATCTTCTTTTCTGTTTGGATCTCCAGGACTTTTTTCTCTACTATCCAATTCGGACAGGACCGAGACCAGGCAGAATGAGGACCCTTGCAATTAATGCAAATTTAGGAGACTCACATGGTTGTTCGTGAGCCTCCTGTCCACAATCTGCACAGGTTGGCTTACCACGGCATCGCAGCTTCATATGCCCAAACTCCTGGCACTGAAAACAGCGCCGAGGGTTGGGGACATACGGCCGGACCCTGAGCACATGGAAGCCAGCTCGGACCTCCTTTGGTAAGGAAGGAGTGGCAAATTTTAGAATATAACTATCAGTGTTCTTCACTACATCGTTCCTTTTGATGGTGATCCTATATACTTCGGTGACATGTTGAGGGGAAAGCTCCTCACAGATGTCCTCAATGCTTACGCAGTCGAGGTCATAGCAAGTGACCACTCCCTTGCAAACATTGAGGAACCTGTGTGGCTCCACCTTCACCTTTAAATGATTCGAGGGGCTCAACGGTATTGTAGTTATTGCCATTATTTTCTTTGTCTGAAGGTCGTTTTCAGTCTGGATCATAATCGTGCCATCGCGCAGTTTTCTAATTGAAACCCCAGACTCGGCAGCTCCACTTATCACTCTTTCGAGGACAAATGGGCTGACACGCTTGAGGTTCTCATTATCATCCATTCGAGGCATAACCAGGAAGCGGGGCTGGGGCCTCACCACTTCCTGGAATTTTTCAATTAAAGGGCTGGACGGCCTTACCCGTTTCCACCTCTTATCTATATTACGACCCTGCGAGGGGCCGGGCAGTGAGTTGCCAGCAGTGTTTGGCAGTACAGTACCAGCGCCGACAATGTTGTCGGCCATACCATGATTGGGGACAACCTACACAATACTCGGATCGTAGACCCAGGGTGATCCAAGTTGGTTCTACCACATATGGCCCTGTTAACTGTCCCGACGAGAGGCTCTATACGACGCTAGACATGACAACCTTCGCATAGAGCATCGCCGAGAGAGAGGTCGTCGCAGCAAGTGGGTGTAGGAAAGTGCCAATTTTACGTCCGGGCCCTCATGAACGCAACCGATCATTTCTCAAGGTAGGGTACCCGGTTATTGTCATCCCTAAGGCCCTTCTACTAAGATATTACAACCGGCGCACTTTCATTTAGGAGCTCAAGGCAGTGGTATCCAATAGTAAACAGAGAAGAACCGGGTTAGTTGCAAAGGTCGTCAACGGAAAGGCCAAAGGCCTCTGTGCAGGGTGAACGGTAGGGGAAAGGAAGAAAAAGGTAAGGGTAGATAAAGCGAAGGGGGAAGGGTGAAAAAAAGGAAGAAAGTGAAGGAAGAAGAAAATGATGTGAAAGGAAAGATATAGGATAGGTTTGTCCCACACGAGGTACGTCCTGCACATAAGCCTCCCCTTTTAGTCGCCTTTTACGACAAGCAGGGGTTACTGCGGGACTATTCTAAACCTCGTCCCGCAGGGGGAAAGGGGGGCTAAAACTAAAATAGTGCTTGTACAACAATATTGGTTTTATTTGCCACGATATTTTCCACGGCATAATATTCTGCTGAATAAAGCTAAAATACTGTGAGGCTCTCAACTTAGTGATTTATTCTCAGCATGTGTGATATCTATTGTAAGTTAAAACTATCACCGGTAAGCTAATATTTGTAGGGTCAAGCATCTGAAATGTGAGGTATTTCCTGTCCATCTGCACGTGGACCCAAAACGGCTGATTCCAATGGGAGAGCATTGAATCTGTGAGAAGATATGTTCAAGCATCGTGTGGTTTTGGATAATGAATCTAGGTTGTTGATTGGTGCTTCATGCCGTCATTGGAATCTCCTAGTTGGCAGATTATAACAAGTGTTTATGCTCTAGACAGTTGACAAGTGTGTATTAAGATGAGCCCATTTAGTAATGGCGTGCCTCACGCACCATGAGCGTAACCATGATTAAGACATTGGTTGGACAGTGGTGATCCCACTGCTGCCAAGGGGAAGTTAGGGGTCTCAAGCAATATGTTGACGGGAGATGGGTGAATGACTGGACAGAAGGTGTCATGAGTTTGAAGGCAATGTATGAGAGCAGATTGCTTTGAGAAATAAACAGGGTAGTGTATGTGATTGTGTTTTCTTGTGTATCTCGCTTAGACCCCTCAACTACAAATGAGAGCTCGCACCACCTTACATTTTAGTGTCAGAATGGGATAATAATGTATAATAAGCTTGGCCAGTCATTACAATACAATATTATAATTTCCTAATCCGGTGCCATTTAACAATATTGTATTTGATATAGTTAAAATAAACAGTCGCGAGTGTATTCTTACATAACCTGTAATCTACCAATGCTCTACTCGAGTAATGCTAACGTGCCAGATAGGCTGGCGGTGTCCGGGATACGTCATCACTGGAGAGGACCTGCTCTTGACCCCTACCGTCTAGTCTAGTAACCGTGGCTATAACTAATGAGTAGAGACTCCAAAATATATACCGAGGCGTGTTTTTACAAACTTTTAGTAAACCCGTTTAAATTAATATCAACATATTTTAAAAGCCATTGTAGCTAAATTGATTACTTGGTCTTTTATATAAGAATATTGGACAATTATCTCAATTTTTATTAGAATTGACAGTATCCAAACTATACATACTTTTATTTATCAGCAGACAACATTGTTCTTTGCCTGAAATTACCAGAAGAAAATAGTACCAACTAAACTATCATAGTTTTATTCTTAATATTCTTATGACAAATCATTAAAAGTTTCTAGTCCAGAAAATGTAGTTACCCTCCACCAAAGACTATATTAAGTAAAGAAGAAGTAAAATATGTACTTGATCTCGCTAATACAAAATCAAATAGTGACCAAAGGCAAATACTTAAAATTTAGTTGTAATTTTTATATCACTTAGATTTGAGTAGTAATATATACTAATTTTGGACAAAAAAAAGTTTTTTATATACACTCTTTTAAAACAAAAATGCAACTTTTTATTCAACAAAACCCAAACATTTTATTCACCACAAATCAAGGATCCGATTAAAAAGATATAGTATGATAATCTGGCTTAAGAGGACAGCTTGAAGATTTTAGTCACAGATGTCCGTTCGTCCAGTTATAAAGAGATCAGTGAGTAGCCTTGGGTTTAAGGACCTATCAAGATAACCAAATAAATCTTAAAATATGAAATTTATAAGTGAGAGTTTGAGAAATGGTGGAAGGGACACAGTGATGACGTAATAAATTTAATAAGTCCAAGTAATTTCAATGACTGGGAAATTTCATGGTCAACATTATAGTGGAAATAAAGTTTGTTATCCAGAAGAATAACAAGATCATTACCATAAAGGGTGCGAACTATGTTTTCATTGCCCAATTTATAAGTAAAAAAGAAAGGATTAGTTTTCTTAGTAAAAGCTAACTATTTGGTCTTAGATTTATTAATAGATATTCCATTTTCAAAAGACCATTGTAGAATACAATTTACATCATTTTGTAACTATATACAATCGGCAATAGATTTGATATTATAAATAATTTTACATCATCAACAAAGAGTAAATAACTAGATGAGTTCAAATATTTACCAATGTCATCAATAAACACATTAAAGAGAAGAGGACCTAAATTAGAACCCTGTGGTATGCCACAGGGGGGCTAAGAATGTATTTGAGATGTGTGAATCAATTTTAATAGTGAATGATCTTTCATGCGAATAACTGCTGAACCATTTTATATATGAATGAGAAAGGCCGAAATTACCAAGCTTAGAAAGAATAATACTATGGTGACATAAGTCAAATGCCTTACTTTGGTTGAAACAAATAGCATAAACCTGATTTTGGGCAGAGACTTGAGGGGCAACATTACCAAGAAATTATATTAAATTAGTGACAGTAGATTTATTTTTTATAAAGCCATGTTGATTATCTGAAAGTTTATTTTCAAGGTGGTGGAAAGTATGCTCATGTATGATTTTCTCAAATACTCTGGAGAAAGTGATTAAGAGGGAAATTGGTCTATAATTACAAGTTTTTGTTTTTTCCCTTTTTTATAAATAGGTATGACAACAGATTGTTTCCATGTAAGAGGAAAAGTTTCATTTGACAGGCTAATGTTAAAGATATAGGCTAACAAAGGGTTGAATTTTTTATAGCATTAACAACATCCAAGGGTGTAATGTGGCAAGGATACAAGGGTGCACTAGTTTCAATAACGGAGCAGGGTAAGACAGGAAGGGCTGAATTATAAACGGAATGGGAGTAGGTCCTAAACTCATTAGCAATTAATACAGGATCTGCTATAATCTTGCCATTAATTTTTAGTTTAGACGGGGAAACTTTATTCACACGATTGTTTTTAACAAAATTCCAAAATTCCTTGGGTTACATCTAATACTATTTTCTATCGAGTTCATCCAATTGACTCTGTATACGATCAAAGTAGTTTTAACTAATTTACAAAAGTGGGAAAAATATGAATAGAATACACCATTATTTGTTAGTTTAAACTTTTTGAAAAAATTGTTTTTTTTTTTCCCCCTAATATAGTATTTAAGAGTAGAAGAAAATCAATTCAGATATTTGGATAAATTAAGAATGGTAATTTGAGAAATATGGGTTTTGGTTTTTCTTTGGACTAAATTGGTAAAATTATCTACAGCCAAATTAACATAATAATAATAACAACAACAACAACAACAACAACAATAATTTTAAATGGCATTCTGAAAAATAGTGGTTATAGACACTGATAGAAAAAAACCTTTTGAGATGAGGTATATGTTAGAAATGTTATGAGGTAAGTCGTAGACGTGAATATCCAAATGAACAAAGTAACACTTTATTACACAATACAATATAAATGAAAATAGCACACGACACTACATGACGGTCTTCGAGGTAACGAGCATCCAGCAAGACAAAGAACAAGGAGGTAGGAGGTTGTATGCACATTTGTACCGTGCATTAATGTGGGTATGCGCATGTTCAGATGACAACACTAGTTGTTGAGCTGAGACTCGTGAACAAATGTTCTCAGAGTAGCCTATGGTGTTGTCGTTGCTCGGAGCAAAGGACTCCTGAAACTTCCCCTCGAGTCAAGGATCACGAGAAGAAATAATATCCCAGCAGATTTTGTGCACCAACTATGCTTTGATCTTGGCAAAGCCTTGGTCAGAAAATCAGTTACTTGATGCTCAGTCGATATGTGGCTCACAGTGAAAGACTTGTCCTGCAGCGTGTCCCTGACAAAATGGTAGTGGATGTCAATGTGTTTGCTCTTGGAGTGGAATATTGGATTCTCGACCAGTCTCAGCGAGTTTTGGTTATCACAATAGATTGCTAGATCTGCCAACTCGTCAAGGCCTAACTCACGGATAAAACGTTGGATATAAATGGCCTCTTGTACACATTCTGATAAGGCCATATACTCGGCTTCTGTAGTGGGCAAAGCCACCACACTTTGTTTCCTAGAGTCCTAATAAATTGGGCTTCCATTGAACATGAATAGATAGCCTGTATAAGACAGTATATCCTCGGTGCAATTACTCCAATCAGCGTCTACAAACCCTTTCAATCTTTAAGGATCTGCCCTGCAGGTTAGTCCGACATCGGGTGTCCCTTTCAGGTACCCGAGAACCCGCTTGGCTGTCTTCCAATGACTTTCCCCATAACAATTGTTGAATTGACCCAGGTAGCTGACAGCGAACGCAATGTCAAGCCGGGTTGATGTGGACAGGTAAGTAAGAGCTCCTACCAGTTCAATATAAGGGAGCTTCTTGTCTTCTTCATTTGGTCCCTGACTTCCCTTCAGTTTTGCACATGGGTTGATAGGAGTACTTACTGGTTTACAGTAGGTCATGTTAAAACGAGCAATAAGTTCCCGTACATAACCTCACTGACGTAAAGAGATGTACTCATCACCCTGGTCAATCTAAATGCCCAAACAACACTTCGTGTAACTAAGATCCTTTATCTCAAAATGCTTACCCAGCTCCAATTGATAAGGACAAATTATCTATAATAATTGAATATGCAGACTCTACAGTCCCCCAGGAAAGGGGGTCAACCAGATGAGGAAACTGAGTCAGCGGCCTAACTGTCAGGAAGGGGAACAAAAAACTTAAACTTCGAGTACCTTCTTCACCGTTTGAATTTGCAAAGTTCCCATTGGTGCAAATTCAAACATGGTGAAGAAGGGTAGGACGGTAATGACCAGTAAATAGCGGTCCAACCGAGGTATTAAGTAGGGTTGGGCCGAGAAAATTTGGCATTCTGGTTTTTAAATTACGGGAGGATTCGGGTGAACTGTGTGACGCTCGGGCACCATAATGATGGGGGGACTTCACTATTTTATTAAGCATAAAAGTTGTAATCAGGTGATAACGTAATTAATAAAAATGTGGTGTTACAAATAACATTAATAATTCATTATACCCTATACTTTCAATATATTAACGGCCAAAATAAGTTCAACTAGAAAAGAAAAAGGTATCGTAACAAAGTTGGTGCCGTGACCAGGATTCATCATGGTACATAACAAAATATGGAATGGTGAAATAAATAATTACGGGGAAATAAACGACAGTGAACTGAACAGACGGAGCTACGAGGACGGAAAACATTGACACTGCGGTGAGGACAGCAACAAAAGACGAAGGAGCTACAAGGGCACCATTGAGGGACCAATTCCTTGATACCCACAGAGGGCTGAACTAATCACAGTATTGTAATTTTGAAGTAGGGTGAATGTTTTTTTTTTTTTTCAAAATATTATCATATGTTTTGTTGTTCTGATTGTTGTCAATTGCTAGTTGGTTCCAGATACTGTGGGGAAGTGCCATAATTCCTCAGGGAGAATAGGGATGGATAAATCACGTCAAACAGGCAGGGTGACACGACAGACAAGACCGGTAGCTAGTGAGATGGACACTGATCAACACACGACACCAGATGTTGACGACCGGGAGATAGCAGAGATTACGGAAGAAAGGGGGGCCTTCTCAGCAACCAGTGATGTAATACCCGAGGTGACTGTATCTAAGTATGCCGCCGCGATGCTCATGGACGTTTCGGAGGACACGGTAAGGAATGTGATGACGACGAATACTCCATGGTGGAATAGGGGGGGGGGGGGGGTGACTGAGCCGCCGCCTTAACAATTTGACGACCCAATGGACATGATGTCCCGGCTTAATAGGGTTTTAAGGGGTTGGGAAAACAAACATCAAAAACAGATGGATCAATTGGAGACTTTAGTACAGGGAAGGTTGGATACACAAGCTGAAGACATAAGACGTGTGCAGGAAGAAGCAAATAAAAAATTTAGTCAACTATTTGAGTCACAAAAAAGAATTCAAGATGACCTAGGAACAGTAAGGGTGGAAATAGAACAGCTCCGCGATAACAGGCAGACAGAAGGGGCTGATATGTGAAATATTAAGGGGAAACAGGAGGCCCTTAAGGAAGCACAGGACCGACAAGGACTTAAATTAGATGGACTAATAGACAAACAAAACACCCTGATAAATAATCAAAAACAGTCACACCAAGAACTAACGAACTTAACTAAGCAGGTGGAGGTCAACTATCAGGGGTTGGTAAAGTCGTGCAAATTGATGACAGACAGAATCTCTCAGCTGGAAAATGTACAGTTAGGAGCTAGTACAAGTCAAACCATGGAGGGGTCACAAGCGAATAGAGTAACGCCCAGGACGTCACCAGCACGTGACCTATTGTCAGCTACTGTCATATCGCAGGAACACAGTTTCGGCCAAGAGGGAATGACGTCACAGTTAGTGGGTACAGAAGTATGTAGACCACCAGAGGAGGTACATTTAGATTTGGTTAAGACCAGACTACCTAAATTTAATGGCCGCAATTCCAATATATCAGCAGTGCAGTATATCACTAAGATTGACAGGGCCGTCAGGGGAATCACAAGTGAGCAGCTTAAGATACACCCCTTTTAATGGATGGATTGAGAGATCAGGCGTGTAATTGGGCAGAACTAAATGAATGGGGCTGGACACAGCCAGGAGGGCGTTTTTGAATAAATTTTGGTCGCTGGACGAACAGGATTTATTTCTACAGGAAGTATTCAATGGTAAATATAATCCATGTCAGGAGTCAATGAGTGAATATGACCAATGGTTAAAAAACCAGGCGGACTTCCTGGAAGAACCGGCAAGAGAAGAAAGGTTGGTGAACTCATTTAATACATCACTTTGACTGGGGTACGCAGAATGTTATGTTAGCTGCTGATGTGAAGGATATGACGCCATTTAAATATATCACAGAAAGATTAGATCAGAGTGGTTCTAGATCGATTAGAGAATAGGGCTACATATGACAGAGGGCCACAGTTTGGCCACCCCGGACCAGGCCAGCTGAAGTCAAAAGTTAGAGCACAGCAAAGTAGGAATGAAAAGGGTCAAAACAAACAACGGGATTGGAACAATAGTAATAATAATGGACGAAGGTGTAGAGAGGAGAGTGACAGAGGGGGGAACCCAGGACTACCTGCTGAAGGGGGAGAGTACACTACACAAAGGGGGTGGCAAGGCCAGCGGTCGAATTTGGGGGGCAACCAAATGCAAGAAGGGAGTAGGCAACACAGACCTGTCCGTGCAACAGTAGCCCAAGAGTCACCACCAGACTATAAGAATGAAAGACGTATCCGCGCGGAATTTAATGACATTCCGCAGGAAGTTAACGCAATTGAGGAGTATCAAAGTGATGCAGAAAACTACCAAAGTTCGAATATGGGATGTATAGTGGCAAAAAACAATTGAAGTAATCACATAATAGCCTGTATGTGAGAAGCACTGACTCAAACAGGGCTACCACTATAAGAAAAACCAAAGCAGGAACGGAAATTAAGGAGGTCAGGGCCATGTTAATAAATTATCCCGTGCCAGATCTTGTACATGAGGAACCATTGATGCGCAGCCTGGAGAGATACAGAGCACCAGAAATTGCGGGAGTTGTGGGGCGGAATTAATTGAACTTTTTAATAGATAGTGGTGCTGACATTAGCGCTATTTCACAAGCTTGTTTTGTGGAAATTGAAAATAAAAACCCTGAGTTAAACCTGCCAGTACTACCCGTACAGTCGGTAACCATTATTAGTGCGAGCGGGGTAAGAAACACCAAGGTTAGGAAACAAGTGATGCTAGAAGTGAAGTTCCAACATGTGTCAGTGGAAATTGTGTTTTTTATAGTACCTAACTTAAATATGGTGGCGGTTACTGGATCAGATTTTCTCGGGAAGAGGGGTGGTGTTATAGATTATATCCAACAGGAAGTACACTTTACAGAGGAACCAAGGAGGATATCCGGCAGGCAGTGATGGTCGCCAGCATCAGTACTGAGGATTGCCAATTATTTTGGGAGGGGGAGAATAGAAATATAGGGGCCAATGTGAGCCAAAGGATCAGCGGTGCCCAGTAAGAAATAATATCAAGGATTGAAGGCCTAACCTCGGAACAGCAAGTTTACCTAAGCCAAGTACTAAAGGGATGTAAAGAAGTATTCTCCAACCGGCCGGGACTAAACACAAAATATATGTGCCACCTGGAAGTGTCGAACCCAGCTCCTTTCTTCTGTAAGTCATATCCGGTCCTGTACAGCCAGCGGGAAGCAGTTAAGGAGGTGCTAGACCAGATGCTAGAATGGGGCGTCATGGAGCACGCTCGTTCCGATATAATTAATCCAGTGGTGGTCATTAAGAAGAAGAATAAGGGGGTCCGGCTCTGTCTAGACGCGCGGCGCGTCAATCAAGTTCTAGTGGCGGATCATGAGTCTCCTGCACCCATGGAGGAACTAATTCAGCGATTTGAAGGGTGCAAGTACCTAACATCATTAGACTTGACAGCTTCATACTGGCAGACACCATTGACGGAACCATCAAAGAGAAACACCGCATTTATGTATAATGGTAGTACATATTGGTTCACGCGTCTCTCTGTATCCGTTAGCCAGTTTATCCGTGGTCTGGAGGTAGTACTTGGCCCTGATGTTTTATCATGGGCAACGGTATATGTGGACGATTTGTTGATAGCAACGCCAGATTTTGAAGAACATTGTACTAAATTGCAAATTATTTTAAGTCATCTTAAGGAGGGAGGCCTTATAGTCAATTTGGAAAAATCAGTATTTCTTTCCAAAAAAATAAATTTTCTAGGCCATTACATCACCCCTGAAGGTATACAAGTGTCTCCGGAAAAAACCGAGGCCATAAGAAACTTCCCTAGACCAAAATCTAAGAATCATCTACAAGCGTTCTTGGGCCTTATCAATTTTTATAGGAAATTTAATAAGGAGCACATCGAACTAATAGCGCCACTCCTTCCTCTGACACAAAAGAATAGTCGGTGGCACTGGACGCAGGTCGAAGAAGAGGCTTTTGAAAAAATCAAAGCTAGCTTCCTTACCAGCGTGATGCTGATACATCCTAACTTATCAGAGCCACTATACATCGCATGTGACGCGTCATCTTGTGCACTGGGAGCAGTATTGTTCCAGTTAGATATCTGGGGCAACAGCGTCCAATAGCTTTTGCCAGTAGGGCTTTACACGATGCGGAGACGAGATATACCGTTACGGAGCGAGAGCTACTGGCAATTACCTTTGCGTGTCAGAAGTTTAATGTGTATATCTATGGTCATCACACTACCCTTCCAACGGATCACAAGGCACTCTCCTTCTTAAAAAATTCAGGCTTCTACTTGTGTTACAAAAACAGAGGTTGACATGAACCATCATCTCTGTGATAGGAAAAAAAAACAAAAAAAAAACTCATTCTTCCAAACAACAAGTACATATTTTTCATAAATAGTATTTACATCATAATATTTTAAAACAAACTTGATATTTTACGGACATCCTCAAAAACCTTACTATTCTTAATATTTCACAACTTCTACAATGTTCTTATCAGAAATGATAGAAATCAATGCACTAATAAGTGCCTCATTTTTATATTTTAACATAAAAAAGTTATTTTTATTCTAAGAAAGTGAGGTTTAACAATTACTTTTAATGTTCAAGTAAGGCTCAAGTGCATAAAGTTTGGGAAAATCTGGTTTAGATGATTCGATAGAAAAAAGTTAATCTACCCAACTTAAATGTGAGGGAAGCCGTGGGCAAACTCTAGTAACTTAATATAATTATAAACAAAATTAATGTTTGATTAATTCATCTAATAAAATTAATAAACAAGTATACGCAGAAAGGCAGATAAAAAAATAAAAATAGTTTGGTACTGGAAAAAGTTCAAAATTCAAAATAATAAAAAATTATCAACATGGAGTGGGCCACATTTATATGCTAATTACTCAAAACGGGTAGGGGTACACCACTTTTTCTTTATGGTAGCAACCAGTAAGAAAACTAATTCAAAACTTTGGCATTGAAAAATTCAAAATAACACAAAATTATATAAATGGAGTGGGCACATTTATATGCTAGTTATTCAAAAAGGGTATGGTTACAAAACTAATTCAAAAATTTGGCAATGATAGTAGTTCAAAATTCAAAATAAAACAAAATTATTAAACTGAAGTGGCCACATTTATATGCTTATTTATCAAAAAAGGGTATGGGTACAAAACGGTACAGAACTTTGGCATTGCAAAAAGTTCAATGCACAAAAGTGTTACTATAGGTTAATGGGCGTGCTACTATACCTTGGGAAGTAGTAAATTGAGAGAAGACAAATGTATTTTGAAACGATAGTATATATTATTTAACTAAACACTACACACCTCGCCATCAGTAACATCACTACAAATCATAACAAATGTTTCCGAAGACAACATAAACACATTTTAAATAAATGGTCTAAAAATTGATTTTACAAAAAGTAATTTAGCCTAATAAATAACTTTAAAAAATAATTTAGCCTAAAGTAATTTGGCCTAATAATTAACTTCACAAAAGTAATTTAGCCTAGTCATTTGGCCTACACTTTAGGCCAAATGACGGGTACCCGAAATAAATATTTAAGTTTGGCCATAATGGTGAAAATCTTTAGGCTCATTGACACAATGTTAGTGGACTAATGCAAGTTTACTAGTATTAGCTTATTAACATGTTAGCTGTGTTGACACACATTTTTCACTTGTATTAGTATCACTTCTAAAAACATGGTTGAAAATGAAGTGGTGCTAACTGATCTCTCTATTAGAGCCATTTTATTTATCACTGCATTTCATTTCTCATACGAGTTATTAATACGCATATACTTATTAAGAGTATGTATCATACTTAGTTGACCTATTTAAAAAATTGTTTTGTATAAATAACATAAAAAAGTAAGTGATAAGTTTGTCTCATATTTTTTAAATTTCTTAATAGATTGAAATATGTTTTTAGTTGATCCCAAATAAATATTGAATTATTTTGCTTGATTTGTTAACTCACTTAGCATACATGATTAATCAAATTAAACTCAAATAAGGTCAATAAAACCCAATACAACCAAACTCAGTAGGGAATTTTTTTTAAATAGCCCTAACCCTGTTTTAAATGTTAGCATACTAATAACAAAATATCTTGTTAAATGCTAGCTAGCTAGGCCTAAAATATTCCTTAAAAATAATAACCAATTAATTTGAAGATTGGTTTAAATATAAACTATCTGGTTTGATATGAGACAATAATATTTAATTATGTATCTACTCAAGTTGCCAAAGCATTATTACAAAGTGTTTGAAGTGTATGGGATGAACATTAATAAAGATTGGTTAAAGGGTCAAATACGGAGATTGGAAAGTGTGCAGGTGATTTTGTGTGAAAACCGCCCGCAATTCATACCTTACTTGCCGATAACATGAATATTTTGTTGCCGGAATTTATCACGGCCCTACAATGTTGTATTATATTTTATGATTGTATATAAAAAATTTTTTTACATATGCCACGTTAATTGGTAGGAAATAATGGTTTAGCAAAATTATTTGAAACATTTGTTTGCCAATATTAAATAATATCGCTCACAAGGCACATTTGCAATATTTGCATAACATTTTATTTTGGCCATTTTTTGAGAATATGTGCACCTGATATCACTTTACAATATCCTATAGTGCAATATCATTGTTATTCTTATATTTATAAAACCGGTGCTTAAAATTTTACAAAAAGTCATTATTTTGATATCATTCTACAAATAAGTGTCCCCCACACAACCAATTTTTTAGTTGCCACCATTTTGAATTGTCTACTTGCATTAGTAAAGTTGGAAGGCGACCAACTTTTTCCCTTGCTCGTCTGTTTACACGGTGCAAGCTGTGCATGCATTAGTCAGCTAATACCGTGTCAACGGACCTCTAGTCAGCTAATACCGTGTCAACGGACCTCTAGCTAGCCTACCTTCAAAATATAATGCACTAAAAATGGTGTGGGACAGTGTGGCGGTTGCTGATCAAATGGTTGCAAATTTAACCGAACAACTCATAAAGGAAAAGACGAGAATGACCAAGGAAGACACAATGGCCACAGCGCTTTCAGATATGGCTTGGCACAGGAACAAAAGTGCAAATGACACTGTACCGTGGACATAACATTTATGCCACCTAACCTCCGACACCTACAAAAGTACACACACCCCTGTTATACTGGGATACTGGCCCCTTGTTTACATCCTCCGCTCACATCAAAAAACATGACTGTACACCGCTCAAGTTAAACAAGAAGAAGTCCCGGAGTGTGTCACAATCCGGCCCAGTTTCACAGAGTGGCGAGTGATGCCCAGGCGCTAGGA
>JBCFYV010004748.1:0-15728 GCA_039000515.1 Timema cristinae
AACCACAATTTATGAGAGGACCGGGGTTCGTCTCTCTTGAGTCCGGTAAACCCTGATAAAGGCCGGGGAACAGTCTCTTTTTGGTACCGGTAAACATGATGAGAAGGACCGGGGGACTACAGTTTCATCTTGAGTACCGTTAACACAATGATAAGAAAAGGGCCGGGGACTTTCGTCTCATCTTGAGTACCGGGAACACACGATGAGAGGACCGGGGGACTACAGTCTCATTTGAGTACCGGGGAAACAATGTGGGAAGGGCCGGGGGGTACAGTCTCATTTGAGTACCGGTAACAATGATAAGGACCGGGGGGGTACGCTCATTTGAGTACCGGTAACACACTGATGAGAAGGACCGGGGGACTCATTTCTTGTTTTCCGGTAAACAATGTTGAAGGACCGGGGACTCAGCTCATCTTGAGTTCCCCGGTAACACATGATGAGAGGACCGGGGGGCACGTCTCACTTGAGTCCGGGAAAACAATGATGAGAAGGACCCGGGGCTCGTTCAATTGGCCGGTAAACAAAGTGGGGGGGGGGATACAGTCTCATCTTGAGTACCGGGTAACACATGTGGAAGGAAACGGGGTAAAGGGGGGGTTTTGAGGGGAAAAGTGGAAAGGCCCGGGGGTAAGTCTCATCTGAGTATGGTAACACATGATGAGAAAGGGCCGGGGCTTACAGTCTCATCTTGAGTCCTTACCACACTGATGAGAGGGACCGGGGGGGGCTAGTTCATTTGAGCCCCCTAAAAATGATGAGGGGGGGGGACTACGTCTCATCTTGAGTTTCCGGTTTTAAACCAATGATGGAAGGAAAGGGTTACAGTTCATCTTGAGTACCCGGTAACACATGATGAGAAAGGGCCGGGGGGGCTACAGTCTCATCTTGAGTACCCGGGAACACATGATGAGAAGGCCGGGGGATACAGTTCATTTGAGTACCGGGGAACACAATGTGAGAAGGACCGGGGATTAAGTCTCACTTTAGTACCGGTAAAAACAATGATTTAGAAGGACCGGGGATTTCAGTCTCATCTTGAGTTTTGGTAACACAAAGTTGGAAGGACCGGGGGGGACTAAGTTCTTTTTGAGTACCGGTAACACAATGATGAGAAGGCCGGGGGACTACAGTCTCATCTTGAGTACGGTAACCAATGATGGAAGGACCGGGGGATCCTCATTTTACCGGTCCTATCCGGGGGACTACAACCCCTCACCGGTAAAACAATGATGAGGGACGGGGGGTTTTCTCTCATCTTGAGTACCGGGGAAAAATTTTTAAAAAAGGGGGTTTACACCCTTTTTATCCGGTAAAATGAAGAGGGGGGACTACTTCATCTTGAGTACCGGGGGAACACAAGATGAGAAGGACCCGGGGGGCTACAGTTTTATCTTGGTACCCGGTTTTAAAACCTGTGGAAGGACCGGGGATTTAAGTTATTTTGAGTACCGGTAACACAGTGATTTAGAAGGAGGGGGATTTTCAGTTATCTTGGTACAGTAACACAATGATGGAAAAGGGGGCCGGGGGACTCAGTCTATCTTGAGTACGGTAACCCCTGATGAGAAGGCCCCGGGGGACTACAGTCTCATTTGGTACCGGTTTCACAATGATGGAAGGACGGGGGTTTTCAGTCTTCTTGGTTTCCGGTAACCGTATGAGAAGGACCCGGGGGGGGTACAGTTTCATTTGAGTACCGGTAACACAAGATAAGAAAAGGGGCCCAAGGGGGTACGGGCTCATCTTGAGTCCGGTCACAATGATGAGAAGGCCGGGGGGGGTAAAATTCTCATCTTGGTCCCGTAAACAATGATAAAGGACCGGGGGGGTTTTCGTTCATCTTGATACCGGTAAAACAATGATGAGAAGGACCGGGGGACACAGTCTCATCTTGATACCGGTTAAAACACAAAAAGAAGGACCGGGGGACTACAGTCCCCCTAACTTTATTTGATGGCTTTATGTCATTGATCCCGTGATTTTGTTAAAAAGGTCGTTTGGAAGGTCTTATTTCTTTCCCCTTTAACCCTATCGTGTAGGAGGGTTTTTTTACATGCCAGATGGCCTTCCAGAACGGACTTATGCTAGGTACAAAATAAAAATTTTTTAAAAACGGGCTTCCAAACCCAAAAATTTGGGGTATATACAGAAAACTCTATGTCCGTGGATCCCCAACCAGGTGCAACCCCACACTGCGGCCATGTGCTTCTGAACCTACACAACCTCAGCCAGATCGAAAAGGGGTTTCATCATTTGGCCAAGATGTGGAGTTTTTACCATCACTTTCCCCGCCGATGCTATCTTTTGTGCCTGGGCCCGGATGACCCTGTGACGTCACACAGCACACATTATGGAGCTCTGGGTTATTATGTTTCCCCAAACAAGCATTCAAATGAAGGGGAAAGGTAGTGTCACCCTCCAATAAGGGCCTCTTGGGATCACGCGTTTAAGGTGTCAGTTCGCAATGGACAAAAATGTGGAGGTCTGGGTTTAAATTTTGACCTGAACACTCTCATTGGGGGCGTGGAATTAAAAAATGTGGTTATAGGCCCTATTGTGGGGGTGTATTTTTGTCCATTTAAAATGCGACTTTTTTACCCTTAGGCTCCAAGTATTTTTTTAGAATGACGGTCTCCGAAAATTTTAAGAAAAAAATATTCACTTTACTTTTACACTAAAAAAAGACTAAAATTTTCCCAAGATAAGAAAAGCACATGGGTTTGGTTTTTTTTCCCCGGTGATAACTTTTTTTTTTTTTGTATTTCTGTAGAACTTTTGAAGCCCTCGCGTTGGGTTTCTGTTGAGTGCACCAAATGTTGATCACCGTCCAATTGGGTTAAAAGTGACTTTTTTTTTTTTTTTTTTGCGGTGGTGATATAGTCTGCAAGTAAATCGCGAAAAAAAACAGGGAAAAAAGGAATAAAAGATTTGATTCTTTTTTCTTTTGTTCGCTTTGTCGCTTGGTTATTTGCCTCATGACTTAAGAAAACTTTTTAAATCGGGGGAAAGGATGAGAAGGGTGGATAAGCCAGTACGGGTGTAAGCGACCTAAACTAGGGGCAATGGGAGTTAATTTTGTTACTTCTTTGGGGGACTGTGATCCTAAACTATTCAAACTAGTACGTTTTCCAATAAACAAAAACCCTGTCACAATAACTTGAATAGTATTAATTTGCCCCATCCTGACGAGTAAGGTCTTTTAAAGGGGCGGGGAAACGACAAATTTTTGGGTTTCCCGGGGTGCGATTTTGTGATGGCTTTATTTCGTTTTAACATATCTTAAGAGTTTTGGTAAATATTCAATTTTTATGTTAGGAATAGAAAGTCTTTGGGTTTTACTCACATTTATTTTTTATATTAAACCTTTGAAAATATTTACCTCAAACTTCGAAAATTTAAAACAACAGGGGGAGTGTGAATTATAGGAGCTGCGCACTCACTCGCCTGGAGAGAGGACTGGGAATCACCTCTGGAAATCAGGTACAATACCCTGCTCCCCCCCTGCTGGGACGTAGAGTATGAGTTGGGGAAATTTTTCCATATATGTTTTTTTTCCCTAAAATTTTCCAAAACGAAAAATAAACATTTTAGCCAAAACAAAATTTTTTACTTATTCTTCTGTAAACAATTTCAACTCATTAAAGGAACTAATATAATCGAGACATAGATATCCCAAAAAGTCAACGGTTTTTACTTGAATTTCTCCAAGGGCGTTAACACCAGAAAAATCATCAAACGAGCTCGGTGGCCGAACGGTCTAAGCGCTACTCTCGCAATAGACTAGTTGCCGATAACAGGGGGGGGAGGGGTTTCGATCCAGGTCGGGTGCACTGAGGGGGATTTTCCAAAAAAGTTTTCCACTCTCCGGGTGCAATTCTCTAAATTTAACCTTCCCATCCCTAACAAATGGTAATTGACAAAGGCGTACAACCCGAATGGATGTAAGACGTGGTGCTTTAAAAAAAAAAAGTACTAACGAAACAGATTAATGCGAGCCTTTGTCGACCCCTTGAGTTTTTAAATTTCCTCAATTTTTTTAAACATCAATAAGTTGGGAAAATAATGTTAAAAGGGTTTCCTGACCTTTGTTCCTTCCCCTCCTCGATCCTCCGTGCTTCCCATCTACCTCTCCCCACCCCCCGAACCCCTCCCTTCTTATAAACTCATCGTTTTAACAACTATATCTTTTTTTTTGTATAATAGGCTCTAGGCGCCCCCCTACAATTTAACCGCAAGCCGCCACTGCAGAAAATTTTCTGATTAAAAGTTCGCGGAGAATTTTCTATCTACCCTTACGACAGCGAGGGAAGGGGGTATTTTTGTTTCTTTTCTTTCACAGGGATGCACACGAGCGGGTTTTGTACCGTAGCAAGGCTGGTGATCCTCGTCTTTTTTTTTGTTTGTTCCGGCCTGGGGAAAAAACCAGGACCTATGGCCCCTAACGGTGGGCCTTAAATTTAATTTCAGTACGGTATTTAATTAAAAAGAGTACTGTATTTGCGACTGAAAAGTATTATTAATGTAAAAGGGGGTTTTTGTTTTTCACGTTTGATTAAACAAAGCTAAGCGATTTGGAAAAGTTGAACAAGTAGGGGGTGTAAAGCTTATACCCCAGAGGGATAACGCTAGTGAAGTTTAAATTGTTAAAACCTTTAGTTTCTTTTTCATTAAACAAATCAAATAATTGGAGGGTTTATTTTCAACGTCCTTTTTAAACGAAAAATTTTGTTCACTGATCTGATTGTTACATATAAACTTGTCGAAACAAAATTATCTCCTTAAGCGCGCCCTTTAAAGGGCAAAAGGCTTTGGCCTAAAGGCATTTGGCCTAAAGGCATTTGGCCTAAAAGGCATTTGGCCTAAAAGGCAGTTGGCCTAAAGCATTTGGCCTAAAATGTAAATTTAAAACCTTCGGTTATCTTGGGAAAGTAAAAGGGTTTACTGTTAGTTGTTTCATCTGAATATAGATAGCACAACTGATGCAAGGTAGTTACAATATTTCTAAAAACATTGACAATATCCTACATACAACTAGATCAGTAGTTCACAAAACACTCTTATCACCTTTTTATATATAGTTTTCCGATATTATTTCCTTGTTAAATATATCTCAGGGTCATAAAGTTAACGAAAAACAATAAGAAAATCCTATTCTCCATCGTTTTACGCTCGGTAAAATTATATGCGTACATTCAAATTATGGGGACTTTTGACAACTTATTTCCAAAGGCAAAATGAAAGTGGAAACCAAAATTCAAACCCACCCACTTAAATTTGTCTGAAGGTGACGCCCCGATTTTCGTTTAGCGCTACTGAGATATATATGAACATATTTTTTTTTTATCTAAGTTGTATTAATAATTAATTATAAATAATAGTGACCATTAAATAAATTTTGCCAGTAAATATTACAATGGTCATATATATATATTTTATATATATATAAAACAAAGGTTTTTTATAAATATAAACTTAAATTATGGTTTTGACTAGATCCTTAACTCTATTATTATTGTTTAGAATTATTATAAACTATTATTTTATAAAATTTACAGTTATTTTTTTCAAAAAGTGTAACTATTTTAATTACGGTTAATATTTTTAAAAAACATGGGCTTGTTAACACAATAGGTCCTTGTTTTAAAAAACTATTTTACTAATTCCCTCCTATAATTTGCAAAGCCCTTCTCAGGAATTATTTTAACTTGTGGGAAAAAAAAACAAAAGATTTTATGGAATTGTCGTTGGTCTTTTATTTTAAATCTTCAAAAAAAACCCTAAAAAGCAAAATGTGGTAGCCTTTACAGGTTAAACTTCCTAGGGGAAAAAAACTATTTGATTTTAAGCAAGTGGACCTTCCGAAATGCCAATGGTTGCAGCAGAGGCCAAGGGATAAATCTACGAGCTTTTTGGGTTGGTAAAAATATCTCACCGCTAGGATCGCTTGTGTTCTCCCATTCCAAAAAGTGACACTCTTATACCTAGAGGCAAACAACGTGACTCAAGTTGGCCCACCACTATGCCGAAAAAAATTTTTTTTTTGTCCCAATCGTTTTTTGCTCTATTTATGCTCATATGTGGGCCAACATTGAACATTGGTGCTGTTAAACCTGGCCATTTTAGAAAATATTTAATGTGGTGGGCCAACTTTTAGCTCAAGCTAGCCCGCCACAAAATTGAAACACACAACATAACAAATTTATTTAAGGGCAATCCATTGTGTTCCATTTGTGCTCATATGTGCCCGAAAATTTGAACATTTGTGCTTTAAAATTTTGAAAATCTAGAGAGGGATTTAATGTGGCGGGCTAACTTGAACCTTCCCCATTTTCAAAGCTGTAGAAAAATATAGTTCAAATCTGGCCGCCAAAATTTTTAAATATCAATGTAACAAAATTCTGTATTCACGATTCGTTTGTTCTTAGTTTGTGCTCATAAAGTGCCCGAAAATTAACGTTTTGGGCTTGAATCTAGGCCTTTTAGATAACATTTAATGAAGGCGATCCAACTAGAGCTCAAGCAAACCCACCACATTAAAAGTTTTTCTAGATTTTCTAATTATAGAGCGCAAATACTCATTTTTGGGCACATATGAGCACAAATACTCATTTTTGGGCACATATGAGCACAAACGAAAAACAAACGAATGGTGAAAACAGAATTTTGTTACATTATATTTAAAAATGTGGCGGCCAGCTTTGAATCAATTTTTCTACAGGTTATGGTATAAGGAAGACTAAAGTTAGCCCGCCACATTAATTGTTCTTTAGATTTTCTAATTTTAAAGCACAAATGTTCATTTCGGGCACATATGAGCACAAATGGAGCACAATGGATTGACTTAAATAAATTTTGTTATGTTGTGTTTTTCAATATGTGTGGGCTAGCTTGAGCTCAAGTTGGCCCACCACATTAAAAAATTTTCTAAATTGGCCATTTTTCACAGAAAAAATTGTTCATGTTTCGGGCACTTTTAGCACAAAAGAGCACAAACGATTAGACAAAAAAGGTTTTTTTAAGCATGTGGCGGGCCAACTTGAGTTACGTGGCAAACAGGCTAAATTTTCTTTTTTCTCTCTTCTCCGTCGCACTCTACAAGGACTTTGAAGGGTGGGTTAGGCAGCAGTCCTTTCCTCCCTCCATTCCTAATAATAGCAAACGACCTTGAATAAACCATAAAAAAAATTCATTTTCCCGGCAACTTTCCTTTGGTCTTTTTTCAAACCCACTAACATAATTTGTTTTGAGTTTCACGAGTTGTTGGCGGGTACCTCTCTCTTCTTCATCCTTTGCTTTATATAATTAAATAATTATTGATTTGTATATTTTTGTGTAAAGTTTAGTGATAATCTAATTTTTTTAAATATGTATTTCTCTTCATTTTTGAAAGAAAGATTTTTAACTATAAAAAATGAATGCCGAGGCAAAATGATGCATCCCGCGCCTGCTCAATTAACGTGTACTTAAGGTAATTTTCCTAAATGGTTTCCCGTTTTTCCCCCGCAAACGAGGGTACTTCTCATAATTTTATCTTCCTCATACCTACCTTCTAATTGCTATTAAATGTGAAAGCATTGACTGGCGTGAAGATACAATGAAAAAACAAAACACTACTAGAGTTTAAATCTTTTTACTTGAAAAACATATTTTAGACAGTGAAAATACATCATATTCAAATATAACAAATGTCCATTTTTGTATAATTATAATTACATTTAAACTTTATTTAACCCATTTTAAGTTTAAATACTATACTTACTTTATTGACTTAATAATTTAAAATGAGAGACCCCTTTAAACACACTGGCTCAAAAAGTATTCATTATTAACATTATATATATAAATCTAAACCTTTTTAAAGGGTTTTGAACTAAAATTTTAGTACCCTTAATTAAATAAAATAATGGATATACTTTTGATTTTTCACTTGACGAGAAAAAGGGGCATTATAAGTTCATAAAAACCATTTTAATAACTATCATTTTTATAATAAATTATATCTATGATAAAATGACCTCTCACTAAGCGTTTACTTAGAACCATGGCGCACTCAATGGGTGGAGTAAAAGGGGCACCTTCCCCCATAACCCCTAATAATTTCAATACAAACATAAATTATTTACTTTATAACTAAAACATTAGACACAGAAGATGAGTCGTATACATAGGCTCCTTTTTAAGACTTGGTTTAAGACTTTTATATTCAAAACACACACATATTAAAAGTGCCACTTATATTCCATTTGAAAAAAGCACAACCATAGTAGCTTCCATACATTGTATACAAGAAAATTATATAACTAGTAGCCACCATTCTGGTAATTAAGTTTCGTTTTAGTTTTTAAGTCTCTTAAAAACAAGAATGGGTTATAATACACCGAGGACCCCTCGCTTATAGAGACTTCACTCGCACCAACCCCACCCAATTTTCGGTTAAAATTAATACTAAGTACTTCGAACTGACAAAGCTACCAGAGCGTGTTATTCAATGCATTAACATATATTGACTTAGACCAGGGGTTCTCACATTTTAGACCAAAGGAGCTTTGTTACCAGAAAAAATGAATGGCCGAACTCTCATAAAAATATTTACAACTAGTATTATGATCAATTCAATAAATACATTTAAATCTCACAAGTCTTTTATAATTTAATACATGAATGAATATAAAAGAAGAACTACACTACACCCCGACCAGTCCGCGTCACATCAAAAAAAGTAATATTTGAGTGCGATGACTTATGAGACCAGGTAGCTTACAGCGTTAATACAACGTACCAGTTTTTTATTTGTGTACAGAGGTGTAATTATTTTATCACGTAATATAAATTATTTTGCTAACAACACATAAAACCGTACTAAATGTTGATTTCAATACACAGTCCGACACTTTATCTCAGTTGGTAGCGTGTTTGTATACTGAGCAAAATGTCCCGGGTTCGATTCCCGGAATGTCCGAAAAAACGTATCATTGGTTGACTGTGCTTTTCCCCTTTCACAATGATGAATTAACTTTCAGGGGGCTGGATGTTGTATTTGTTCTAGATTTAAGTAGTTTGTCAGACTCTGAGGAAATAATCTACATTCTACGGTGTGTCTGTCACTAATTTTTTATCGAGTGTCACTCATTGAGCGTTTAACTGGGAAAGAGGGAAGGGGTTGATAGGGTGGGGTAAATTTCCAAATTTTTTTTCTCCCCCCATCGAAATGTGCCTTCCTCCGTTTGTTAAAAATTCCCTCTGATATACTTAAATTTTAAGCTGAAAGATGGTTTGCATCAAACTTAAAAAGATTCTAAAACAATCTATTATTATTTCTAAATGCTTAAGGGAACCCCAAATAGCTTTTAGTGGCATTCCATTTTCAAATATTTTCCACTGGCTTGGATCAATCACCTAAAACTCCTTAAAAAAATTTTTTTTTTTACAAAACTACCTCGCCCAACACTAATAAAGCTTCGCCGATACTCTTGATAGTCCCTCACAAGTTTTTTTTTTCCATTGTGACTTACTACCCGTTTGGGGTTGTACACATACATCAATTTACCCTAATGAACCAGGAATAGGAATGTTACATTTTAGATTGAATGTACCTACATTTGCGTATATTAGAGTGGGGTAACCCTTTTTAGGAAAAATACCCTTGTTACACCCGCTGGGATTTTGAACTTCAATCTAGAGGACAACTTTATTTTCCAACTAAGGAGGGCGGGTGGGGAATAGGGGAGGACACACATATTACTCCAACTTTGAGGGGGCATAATTTTTTACCAACTTATATAACATAAATGTAGCTGAATCTAATATTACCCTTTAAATAAAATTTGACACACCATTTGAACATAATAAAAATTTAAAGATTTTCACTATACTACAAAATTGGTTTTGAAAGCCTACAAAGAGGGTTATTAAATTTATATTGAAAAGTTAAACAAAAAATTTAAGGTAACACTTTACGTAAACCAAAAACCCTTTAAATTTCTTTCATTAACTTGCGTACATAATTTTTGTTCATGTACTACAATAAAATGTTCTTGTAAAAAACTATTTATGTTTCAAAAGCCAGTGATTTATTAAATTAAAAAAGTTTCTAAAGTATTTTTTAAGATGGACGGAATCATAAAACTATATCCACCTTGCAGGGGGAATTTCCTTCCAACTACTGTCCACATTAATGAAGCAAGTCTTTTGGGTTTAATAAGGTTTAAAATGCATATGTGAAATTTTGCGTTAAGTAAACTATTTAAAAAATAATAAATTCACTATAGAAGGGGATTTTTTCCATAAAGTAAAACTTTTGGGGGTGACATGTTTACACCGCCATGAAATCACTTACTATTTGTTTCGAAAATCTAATACAATGCCTAGATTCACCGGGTGTTTATTTTCCCCCTTGGATAACATTTTCGGAGACATCACAAAAAGGGCGGTTTTAATTTGCTTTTTTAAGGAAATTAACAGCAGTTAGGGCTAAAGGGTCTTGTTCATATTCATTAGGTGAAAAAATGTCTGAGCAAATAAAATATGAATCATGATTTTCCATCTCGTTCAGAAGGGAATAATCTTCATCTGACATCAGAATCTTTGGGGAAGTCAGGGTGTATAAACCATATCTCTTAGATTACTTTTATTGCATACGGCAACGATACAACGCTTCCCCGGCATTTTCTTAGTATCGGTATGACATTTTTCCTAACCCTTCACGCATAAATAATAAGAAAGCTTACAATAAACATAACAAACATTTACTATTCCATTGATTTTGGGAAAGCATACTTTGACATAAATAAGAAGTTAGTAACGAGCGCACCCGCCTCGGTGGCGTAGATAGCTAACGCGCTAGTCGTGTTGAGCTCCCCAAATGCTGAGGATGGGAGATTCGAGGTTTGAATCTCGGTGGGTGAACTGGGGGTGGTTTTTCCCCAATGGTTTTCCACTCTCCCTCCACGCAAAAAGCGGTTCACTTCCACTAATTCAACCTTCCCAATTTTCCCAATCCATTAGCGTAATTAGTACTTAGCGTATAAAAACCCCAAGGGTAGTAAGACGTGGTGCTGAATAATAATTTAAAAAAAGTGCTGCACTACACAGTCACATGATTTTGAACAGAAGCAAGCCCTTTGGGTAGGGTTACGAGCAGACGTTACAAGCATCGCTGCGTGTTAGGGTAGAGCTGAATGCTGGCCGGGAAAGTGAACGAGCCCTTTCCCCACAACTCCCAGTAGCCTATAAGGAAGGACCCATCAAGATGAAACCAAATAAACTTAAAAATTTGAAATTTTCATGTGAGTTGAGTAATTGCAGGAGGAAGGGGAGCTTGGAGGTCAACATTTTTAAAAACTAATATTTTTAATTACTTCTCTGTATTGTAAAGAATTTAAATGTATTTAATTTGTACGGGAAACAATACAAATAAGGGCATTTACATAATAATAATATAATAATAAAATAATTAAAAATTAAATTTTTATTATTATTATTATTATTATTATTAAAAAAATTGCATTTTGAGAAATAGTGGTGATGGAGTATAATAGAGAAAAAAAACTTTTTGAGATATAAAGGGAAAAAAATAAAAATTTTGACAAAATAAATAAAGATAAATCAAATCCCAGATAGCCAAAAATAACGTTAGACTCTAAATTTCTCAAAGTGGGTTGGGAATAAGGAATCCAAAATCTACAAAATTAATAGAAACTACTACATCTCATTGCAGTGTCGTTAAAAAAATGAATTTTGGCATGCCCGTAAATGCACCATCCAAATAACTAATAAGTCTGAGCATTTAAAATGTAACTCCATGAAATCAAGGGAGGGGCGGGGGGAGTTATAAAAAACCTTTTTTTCTATAGTTTAAAAACGAGATTTGGGTGGAGGTAGAAGAACAACTATAGATAAAGAAAGTATTCTTAAAACATGTGTTTAAAATGGGAGTTAGAGAAATTATGATTGGGGAGGAGAAGGAAAAAATTTTCAAAAACCAATAGAAAACAATTACTAACAAAACAATTTATTTGTAAGCTGGGTGCTTAGTACTAGAGTGATTCTTTCAAATTATTCATGTTTGTTTTAAATTTAAACATTTCTTTTGGGGTTTTATTTCAACAATGTTCTGCGTAAGCGAGCAAATATTGATGCAAAGACTGAAAAAAATTTTTTAAATTTTATTTATATATATATATTTTTATATATTTATTTAAAAAAAATTAAAATTTTAATTATATATTATTTATAAAATAGATTTTACTTCTTATAGGGAGTATTAATTTGTGGCTTCATCAACATACAAAGTTTGCCTATAGTGTCTGAAATTGTATTTTTGGTAGTTTTGATAGGGGTTTTTCAAACTGCGACGGAAGGGGTTTCAGATGAGGGTGAACCAATTTTCACTTTTTTGACTGCCTAAATTAATTTACTAAAAAATTAATATTTGTTTGGCCTATGAAGCAATAAAATTAATTAATTTTACAAAACCTTTCTATTTTTTTTAAAACTTTTTAAAAGTCTTTTCAGAAAATAATTAAATCAATTAAATAAAAAATGTCTCATTTTTGTATTTTAACGAAAAAAGTTTTTTATTTTTAAAAATAAAGGGGCTTAACAATTAATTTTTTATGTTCTATAAGGCTAAGGTATGAGTTTGAGAAAACCTGGGTTTAAAATGATTTGCTAATGTTAATGGTGGGTGTTTGGAATGAAATGGGACCTACAGTTTAAGGGGAAATCCGAACCACGGTGGTGGCCTGGCACTCCCCACATTAACAAGATGGCTTGTCAAAAATTAGAACAAAACCTTGGCAATGTAAAAAGTTCAACATACAAAAGTGGTATACAGGTTAATGGACGTGCTGCTATACCTTTGGGAAGTAGTAAATTTAGAAAAGACTTATATATTTTGAAACGGGAGTATATACATTTAACAAACACTACACACCTCGCCATCTATTAGCATCACTACAAATCTTAACGAATGTTTTTCCCAAAACAGCCAAAACATATTTTAATAAATGGTTAAAAATTTAAATTTACAAAAAGTCGTTTGGCCTAAAAGGCATTTGGCCTAAAAGGCGTTTGGCTAAAGTCATTTGCTAAAGGCATTTGGCCTAAAAGGCATTTGGCCTAAAAGGCATTTGGCCTAAAGGCATTTGGCCTAAAAGGCATTTTTGGGCCCAAAAGGCATTTGGCCCAAAGGCGTTTAGCCCCACACTTTAGGCCAAATGCCCTTTTAGGCCAAATGAACGAGGTGCAAAGTTGTCAAGGCACACTGAACGAGGTGCTAAAGTTGGCAAGGCACACTGGACGAGGTGTAAATTTGTCAAGGCATACTAACGAGGGCTAAAGTTGTCAAGGACACTGAACGGGGTGCAAAGTTGTCAAGGCAACTAAACGGGTGCTAAATTTCAAGGCCCCAACTAAACGAGGTGCTAAAGTTGTCAAGCACACTGAACAAGGTGCAAATTTGTCAAGGCACACTGAACGAGGGCTAAATTTGTCAAGGGCATACCATAAATTCTTTAAAAAAGATACACTTAAAAATAGATTTCACTTTTGGAAAACCACCCTCAGTACACCCACCGGACCGGACCCCAGACCCTCCCCATCGGCAATCCGGTACGAAGTGACGTCTTGGACCTTTTCAAAACCAACGATCCGGAATATTCACTCCCCCCACCCGTGGGGGGGGGGTGAAATCCCCTTTTGGTACCCTCGAGGGGGGCACGTTTTCCCCCATTTTGATAAATACACTTTTTAAAGACCTTTATGAGTCGGGGGGTGGGGCCTTTCTCGGGGGTTTCGAGGCCCCAAGATTTTTTCGACACGTTGACTCATTTCCCACATTTTTTCCTCGGCTTAGGGAAATGTTTATTTTTGGATATTTTGGTATCACTGGCTCGCTCACGGTCAAGGGAATTTCTAAAAGGGTCTTTTCCCACTTAGCGTCAGGAGGGATCTCCGAGGGGGCGGGGTTGGGAACCTTTCAAACTAAATTGGAAAATATTGAAAAAATAGCATTTCTTAGCATTTTAAAAAACCCAAAATTTACATTATATTCCTCTCAGTTATGTATTTAAAGTCCCCCACCTCAAAATTGAAGGTTTCCCAAAACCCAAAACCCAGTCCTTCTTTCACCGAGAACTTTGTATTGTATTCTGATCAACTCATCTCATAATGACACGGTGCTTTCGAAAGGGCTGATACCGACGGACCGAGAAAAATTTTATTCCTTCTTGTATGGTCTTAGGAAGACGAAGGTAAAAGTCCTTGACCCACACAAAGACCTCGATCTTTATTTATGTTAAAATCAGGGAAAAAATTTAACATTTCTGACTAACTGATTTTTTTAGTTTACAATTTCTTCGCGTTTTTGAAGGAAAATTTTTTTTTGCCAATGAACTTGAGCATTGACCTTATACGATTTAGTCTGGCAACTAAAATTGATTCAAAACAAAAACTTTTTTGGGGTTAGGACACAACATTAAAAGATTTATGGGAAAACAGCTTTTATTTCGCTATTGTAGCAATTCCATTTCAACATCCCCTTAACCAGGGCTAGCACTTGGAAAACCCGGGGAAAAAAAATATTTCACAAATCTTTTTTTTAATTTAATTAAATACATTTAAGTACAATTTTTAAATACTAGCACGGGGGAAAAAAAAGTGAACTGAAGAACTAAACTAAAATAATTGGAACACACACTCATTCCCCAAATATTTTTCAGCCAAAACAGTGTGTTGAGTAACGACACATTTCCTCCATACTTTACAAAACACCATCACATGACTTCGCACAAAAATATTTCATTACTCTTTAATTAGTAAAAAGCTCTAAAAAATATATAAATTATTTCCAGTAAAACCGGGAATTTTGTGCAGTCAGTAAAAAAGGCCAGTTGTGTGCAATTTTTTAAACAAAACTTGTTTTTAGGAAAAAAATAAAAATTGCCCCAATAAAAAAAAGATTTTTAAATTTTTTTCACTTGTTGACATCAAAAGTTTTGAATATCTGCAAAAGGGATTCTGGAATTTAATAACAATTTTTTCCTTTTTATAAAGGTTTTATAATCTAATTCCGCTTACTCAACAAATATTCAACAACGTTGAGGTCACCAGGGAATAAAATTAAACTCTAGGTTTCTACTGGGGAATTTTTATTTTTTCTGAAAAAAAAAAAATTTTTTATAAAACTGCAAAAATACGGGGCCTTTTCTTGCGTTCCCTACATTAATCTTAAAAGGGGCAATTCGACCTAAAATTAAGTTATATTTAATAAAAAAAGAAAAAAAAATAAACTTTTTTGTTTTGACGTGCGATGAATAGTTTTTCGAGATAAAAGTGTACTGCTGTGTCTTATTTGTGTGCCTTCATTGTTTTTTTCCTGAAATCAACATTTAAAATTTTTTCAAATTAAGTATGTCCTATAAAAAATTTATAATAAAACTAATGCCACCTTAAAAATAAAAAAATGATAAATAAAGTTTAGGCCTACTGCTTGGGTGATTTAACGATCCTACTTGTATTTTACTTTTAAGTTGAATACCTGATGATTTTTTTAAATTTTCACAAGTACTCAAAATTATTTTTTCTTGGTAAGAAGGGGCATTTTTTCAAAAGTTTAAGTACATGACCAATAATAAGTTTTCGAGTGGTGTCCTTAAACTTTTGAGCATTGCATTTATTTTATTATTTTTTTTCACTATTACAGTGTTTTTTCTAAACAAAATTAA
>JBCFYV010004749.1:0-19124 GCA_039000515.1 Timema cristinae
AGGGGTAAAAAAAATATGATTTTTCATTTTCCCATAGTCAACTATAAACCCTATGTCCACCACCTTTCCTATGGATTATAAAGACGGTACTAACTTTGCAGATCGAGAAGGGCAAAGTCAATTTTTGTTTATAGAGGTTCTGAACTAAGTCTTTAAATGCTTGAAATTTGGGGGGGATAAAGAAAAAAGAGGAAAATCTAAAATGGTCAGAAATCTGAAAGAAAATATTTTTAAAGGGAGGATATCACATTTACCCCAATTACTTGATATGGTTTCTGAAAAAAAAGGGGAATATTTGCCCTAATTTTAAACGGGTTGTTAAAATTCAAAATATTTTTCCTTTTTTTTCCCCCCAAATTTTCTAAAATTTTAAAATTTTTAGGGGAGGGGAAGTTTTTGAAATAAATAGTTTTTTTAAATCGATTTTACATTCAGTTCTATTTAAAAAAAAACAATGCCTAGTTATATATCATAATTTAAGTTGATGACAACAGAAAATGAATTTTTCCCAAGAAAAATTTTTAACTCAAAATTGGACAAAAAAATAATTTTTCTACAATAAGATAAGTTCGATTAGAAATAGAAAAAATTTTATTTTTAAACAAGAGGTACAAGAAAGAAAAATGAAATCTTGCCAAACTATCTAAAAAAATTGAAACTCATGAAGGCGAACTCGCCCCCAGTTTTATTATTTCCAAACAGGACACAGAATTAATTGATACTTTAATATTGACTTCGGGATAACATGTGGATATTGCGTTGTCAGGAAAAGCCCATTTATATATAAAAAACACAAATCTGAGAAATTTGGCCTAAACAGTGTAAAGTACATATTTTTATAAGTAAAACCCAAATAAAAATCACATTTTTAAGGGCTCCGGGGCCCCAAATAAAAAATTTGTTTAAGAGCACAAAGTGGACCCTGATATTTATTTCTACTCTCTTTTAGTTTTATAATTTTTGCTTGGGTTCTTGCCCCTACAGATCGAAAAATTTTTTAAAAAAATTTATAGCGATTAAATCTAATTAAAAAAAAGTTCTTGTATTAAACAGATATTTAAGGTGTTTTCGGGATACCAAAAAAAAAATTTTGTATCAAAAATTCCCAAGGGCAGGGCTCTGATATTTAAAATCACTTCTCTTTTCCAAACATAAAAAGTGTGCATGATTTTTTAGACCCTACAGATCGAAGATTCAGAACCAAACAAATTTTTTATAAAAAAAATCTTGAATTACAAAACATTTTAAGAGGGCCCCGGGCCCCCCAAAAACTAAAAATTTCTGTCAAGAGTAAAAACCCCGGGGTTTCCTGTATTTAAAATCAATTTTTTTATCCAAAAAAATTTAAGGTGCATGGGCCCTAGATCCAAAATACCCCGAGAAAATTTGACCCAAATTTGGGGAAATTATTTTTTTTTTAAGGAAAATCTGCATAACAAACTTCAAAAAAGATTAAGTTTTTTTCACCCGTAAAAATTTTCTTTAAAAGGGGAAAATCATCATTTTTTCTAAGCCACTATTTTTAATTATTTTTATATTTGTTTTAATTTCTTATAACTTAAAATTTTGGAAAAGTTCGAAACATCGCCTAGATAATTACATTCACTCAAAAATAGAAAGGGTTTTTTAAAAAATTTTTTAATTTTAATTTTTGGACGGGTTTTTTCCCAAAATTGGTTTAAAAAATTTTTTTACATTTTAGGGGTTTTGGGGTTACAATTGAACTTTTAAATTTTTTGTCCAAGGAGATAGTTTTGTTTTTTAAAAATTTTTCCCTGAATTTTTAATCTCTTTTGGAATGTAAATAAAAAAAACCGTCGAGCCACAAATTTATATATTTGTTTTTTGGGGGAAAGAAATTTTTTTTTGGGGAAAATTTGCAGGTGGCATTTTAATTTTTTCTTTAAATTTTATTTTTGGTAAAATTTTTTTAAAATTTTTGAATTTTTGGGTTTTTTTAAAAAAATTGGGTTTTTTTTTAATTTTAAAAATTTTGTTTTGACAATTCCAAAAAAAGAAGTCCGTTTTTCGATACCCATTTAAAACAAACCCTTTAAACCCCCTTTTTTAAAAAAGGGGTTCGAGTGAAAGGGTGAGGTTAGGAAAGGGGGGGGGGTGATAGGAAGGGGTTTTGCACATGATGGGGATGGGGGGGGGGGACAGCTGGGTGCGGGGTTTGAGTGGGGGGGCTTTTTTACGGCGACACTCGTGGGAGGTTCCGGTAGGGGGGTTTTGAAGCACCAGGAGGGTGAAAAGGGGGGGGGAGGGCTACCTCCACGCAAATGGGGGTCGCCCCACGGTCTCAAAGTACCGCAAATGCGGGTTTGGTTGTCTCAAGCCCCGGGTCGGGCTCGAAAATAACCAGCAAATGGGCGTTTTCACGGCCTGGCGGAAAAAAGCAAATGCGGGTTCATTTTCCCTTTCGCACCAAACTCGGGATGGTGAAGGGGGGGGGAACTACAAAAGGGGGGAAAGGGTTTTTTTTCTCCCTCAAACTCATCTCGGAGTTTTAGAGCACTTATGGACCTCAAAACCCCTTTCCCCCTAAAACCTTGATGGTCAGTCCAGAGAGAGGGGGAATTTAAAGGGGTTTTACAAGATTATTCATTTTCAAAAAATTTTCCCCTCTCTCCCCTCTCAAAGGGGGAGTGTACTTATGGGCCTCAAAACCCCTTCTCTCTCAAAACCCCCGAGTCAGCCCAGCAAAGATTGGGAAAATTTAAGGGTAAAAAAGTAATTTTTTTCTCTCAAAGAGGGGGGGGACTTAGGGGCCCGAAACCCTTTTTGGGGGGAAGGGGTATACAAGTATTATTCACCCCTAAAAAATAGAACAATTTTTTTTAAACCTATAATTTTTAATATTACATTGATACAATAAAATTATTCATACAAAATTCTCTTCTTCTCAAAGTCTTAGCTTCACCATTTAAAATTTTTTTTGTCGCGCCTAGATAGATCAGTCCGGTTGCGACGCTTTAAACCGATTTCTGTACTCGCGCCAAAGTTTTTTCCCCGGGAAATGCACTTGCCCACATATCCAGCGTCACATGTTCGGCTCGCCTCCGGCTCGCTGATCTCTTCGTCTCCTTCCGGGTGACGAACGTTTAGGCCCGATACTTTTCGAGTTCAAGATCTTTTGACGCGTCGATTTCCCCCCGCCATCCGATCCGCTCGAGCACAAAGCGCCCTTCATCGAGCAGGGGCGTCTTCGCCGAGAATTTGTGGCTCGCCCCCCTTCCCTTTCACTTGTAGAGGGGCACATGATTTGAACATTTCCGACGGACTGACTCGCCCGTACTTTCCCATTTGGCATTCGAGCCAGTGCACCGAAGATCGCAACACCGCGTAACCCTTCTCGGCTCTCGCGATGTAGTACCCAAGCTGTTTCTAAATCTTAATTTCACTCTTTCCCCGACAAAACCCCAAACCTCTAAATTTTTCGAATGAATGCCTCCCTACCCCCCGTCGCTTTATCTGGGGTTGGAGGGGGGGACATACCCTCTGACCCCTCCTCTATACCCGCACGATCCACAATTGTGTGTTGAGTCGAACCAAAAACCATTTAACGTACGCTTTTTTTTCCGGAACGTCCTGACTTTTTTTCTCCACGAGGAAAACGTCGGGAAAAACAACTCTTTCTAAATTCCTTAACGAAAAACCGCCCTGATAGGGTTTTACCTTTCTACTTCGAGGGGAAGGCCTCGGATTACTCGACCACCTTGCGTATTTTAAACATTTCAGTCGCCAGTTTGCGGTAAAACCCCTTTTTTCTAAAACCCTTATACTTGCTGATACGGACTAATCGCCATTTTAAATACTTGGGCGGGGAATCTAGCTCTTAAACGTTTTATAACTGTATGAAAAAGTTATCGTCCTTACTCTATATTCCATTTTTAGGGCGATTACAGTACGGTTTATTCGCCCATAAGGATCACATACGACCAAATCGATACGACCCTTTTTAGCAGTAAACCCTCCCCACATAGTTTTTTAAGTGCGATTAAATCGTTCAACGAGCTAGCCTTGACGTTGCTGTATGTAGAAAAATGTTTGACCCTTTTTCTCCTCATAGTGTTTTAAAATTCTCGTTGTAAAACCTGACCCGTTATCCGTTTAAGGTGACGTACACGAGTAAACCTACCTTTTCGGGGAGAGAGCCATTGCGACCTACTTTCTTACCCTCTTATCTTGACGGGTGCGGCCCAAGCCCTCTTGAATAAAAACGTGATGACGGGAGAAGGTACTTGAATCCCTTATTAAAACCCGGAGAGGTAATCTCTACCAATGGGCCAAAGGGGCTCTTTTAAAAGCCTCGTACGCTAATTTCTTCGAGGAATCGTCGCTTGCCGGACGATGAAGTTCCGCGCAATCCCCACTTACCCCGGGACAGATTATGATAAAATACGAAGATTTGAATTCTTTTATACATAATTCCCGCCTCCGTAATTCCCAGATAGAAACGACTCGTTATGGTGAGCGGAATTCCGGCCTCGGTAGATCGTGAAAAGAGTCGTAATCGATCGACCAATTCGTTAGGATCGCCCAAAAAGGGTTTAAAACGACGCCTCTTCCCGTCACCACTTGTAAAAAATTTTCCACCCCGAGCTCCTCTTCAAACATAGGTTTGATGATTAACGAATATTTTTATCCGCCCGCACTTGATACAGTGTAGGGTTCGTTTCCCTCAACCGATGCGCGTTCTTTCTTCACATAGACTTGTAACTTCAGATCACCCTTATATAATCGCAGGTGCTCTCTGAAGAAAATTTAATAGACCTCGAGAAAACGGACCGCTTATTGTTGAAATTTTGTTCCGTCTTTCCCCGTCAAAAACGATAGGCGATCTCCGAGTTTTTGGGTAGAGTCGCCTTCATGACGTACCCCAAATTCTTACAGAAGGCGTGAGACAATAAAAAAAAATATCCAATAGATGGTTCCGAGATCTCTCGGGCGGGCTTCGGGTTGGGGTTCGGCGAGCGCCTTAAACCTCTTGTTTAGGGGTTCCGTGATAGGTTTGAACGTTTCATTCGCTACGGCTCGACTCGGCCCTGTCATCGCGTATTGTTTATATTTTCGTTTAAAATCTTACTCGCTTTTAGATATCCCTGTACCTTCGTCGACATGTTTAAAGGGTTCAATGTCTTTTACGACGAAGAAAGGGTTCATTATATCTAAACTAAGAAAACCCAAATTCGACTGTAAAATCTAGGCGTCGTCGCGAGCGTGTTTCTATCAAAAAGAATAGAGTCACTTGAACACCTCAAAAGGAGGGGTCGTCGATATTTTAAAGATTCAACAAGCAAAAATATTTTCAATTCATGACCATCGTTTGAAACGACCCCCCTCTTGAATTATAACCGCGTTCACCTGTTAGAGCAATTCGATATGTCTCCCACCTTTTTCAAGGTTTCGAATCCAAGTAGATTTAATGAAACTGCGATTAACCGTGATCACATAAGCTTTAGACGCAGCGTCTAAAGGTAATGAGGGCATAACCTATTTTTCGCAAAACAAACCGTCTGCTCGAAAGCTTTTGTCATCCGGCCCCCCTTAAGCGTAGAAAAACCCCCGGGCTATAAAACGTTGAAAAATGTTTTCATGCATCTCGAAATTTTTCCTCTAGGTTTTGACTTAGAACCTAAAACGTCAAGCGTTGTTTTTTTTTCTTGAGACGATCCTCATGATGATCGACTTTTTCCCCCAAACCCTCTACCCCTTACGAGTACCTTCTCAAAGTTGACGTATTTCATTCGATTGTTCTCCAAACCCTCGATCAGCGATTCCTTTGTCCTTTGATGAGGCCCTTTTGGGCGGTGTTAGAGCGACATCTGCTCGTTACAAAGTCTCGCATCCATCCTACGACGTAAGACTTTTTACAGACATCCTTAGATGTGAGGGGCGCTCGACGTTACACCCTTTTCGATCTAGCGTCGAAATTTCCCTTGAAGTTTAGAGTTAATTTCCCTCGGCTCGATGAAGATCTATTTTTTTGTAGAGACATACCGAATTTAGATATATGACAAAGTCTTACGCGTACTGAACGCGCGTTCACCTCAATCGGCAAATAAAGGTACAAACCCTACGATATCGTCCTTTATCGATCCATGACTTTGCTCAACAAGAAAATCTACTTGTTTTTTTTCCAACACAGCGAGCACACCCCCTTTAAATTTTTTTAAAAGCCTATCCGTGTTCACGTGATTGTCGTAGACAGTCTAAAGGTTCGAGTCCACCTAATAAGAGAAGATTAGCTTTATCTCTCAACACGTTTCGGGATGCCAGTACGTCGACAAGATAGAAACAGTCTATGGCCTTATGCCTACCCATACTGAAAAACCTGTATATTAAACTTTTTATCGCAAGCGACGTCGCGAAAATGAATACAAGCGGGTTCAGCCTCGGACGGTGGGAAAATTTTCCGCTTGTGGGAAAAGGGGAAAATAGCCCATCCTTTTCAACGATGAGAGGACCTTCGATAACTTAAACTTAGGCTGGTAAACGATTTTGAGTAAACGTACACGTTTTTGAAGCGTAGCCCGTTAGGTTCCACCAAAACGATAGGCGTTGGTTTTACCGCAATTCGAGGGTCCACAATGATGAAGCGGATAGTATCAAAACAACGTACCGTGTCTCTAGGAAAAAGCTTCCCCTCATCAGACGTTTTTGAACATTTAAAGAGTCGTCGTTCTCAACCGCATGTTGACGACTTTCATCATATAATGGACGTACCATATAAACTAATCATACGTGTCATGCGACGAAGAAAGGGGGGGCTTTTTGGTAAGAAACAATAATCAAACCGTTTGAACGCAAACCGGGATACCATCTGTGGACCGGAACAAATTGGAAAAACGATTGAAACGGGTGATCCGGAATAAACGAGTAGATCGACACTGAAAGAACACGATATCGCCTACTCCAAGGTAAAAAGATTTTGCGGGACGTCATACTGCAGATCGGAATTTACGAGAAATCGGGGAAAAGATTTTTCGCCCAGACTCAAATTTGAGGAAAAAGCCGCCGCGTGGGCAATCCCAAACGCGATAAAGTAAAGTCAAATGGGTTCATTTTCAAAAGAAGAAAAGAAAACTCAACGTCGTCAACGGCGTCCACTACTACAAACAACGCGGTAAGAAAAGGGGGGAAATTTCTACCTAACACCATTGACGCAGCGTTTGGAGCCGTCGCCGGGGGGAGCCGGGGGAACACCAAGGCCGTACAAATGCTAAGGCGAAACGAAAAAATTTAAACGAGGCCAGAGGCAAATCGACCTCGAAGCACGACAGGGGGAAAAGGGTATGTATCACGCCCTTTTCCCCAAAATTAAAAATGACTACCAAAAGGGGGCCCTTACTAAAAGGGACGCACAATCGTCACCGATTTTTAAAAAACCCCTTCTTTAGAGGAGTTTTGCGAGAGTTTGCTTTACTAACGGTCCTCCTTGGAAGAAGAGAACGCCACATAATCTGGATGAGATATGGTAAGGTACACATTGGGTACGTATAAGAAAAACGGGAACGAGTGGTTTACTTCGATAGTTTCCGGTGATCAAACCACCGCCGAACTTGTTCAAAAACTCGGGGGAATACCCCCATCACCTATAATCAACTGGGTATCAAAGTACGGAACCGTTTTATGCGACATCTTTTTTTATTTTCCCTTTAAAAACTCACGTTGACGTTAGAATTATAAATAGTCTATGACACTTCCCGACGGGTCAGATTTCGAACACAAAAAATATTTCCCCGCATATCCTGCTGGGAAAAGGAGAATCGTGAAGAAGAATGTTTCATCGACGACAATCGGGCCACGTTAAATTTCCATCCGAACTTTGACGAACTAAAAATAAATTTTTTTGCGACGTAAAAGAGTATACAGTCCCCCGGGCACCTAGAACTTAGGTTTTGGATCGATTCTTACGAAGGGAAAGTCCCGAACCCGTAAAGCTCTCGTTTATCGGTGACCCTAGCACTTTTAAAGAGCTATATCACTTGCAAAAACCTACGACTTACCCGACCTGTACTTTGTTTCCCTTGCTGGGGTTCGACCCAGTCTATTTCCCTCGGGAAGACCACAAAACTACCAATACTGTGAAATTCTTCCGTGAATGGACCTGTTAAATTATCTCGCTACGGGACTTACGTAACGGAAAACCCGATCATACCTTTGCACGATTCAGCATACCCCACCAGGCAAAAAGAATGGAAGCCCCTAACAATACATTTACCTTCCGGTAACAAGCGAGAAATAGAGTCTATCCGGTACACTTGTTGACGAGCGAGGAGATATCGTAAACTTTAAGCGAACGATATCGCAAAACGTCTACACGAAACGACCGCTGGAAGGGTACTCGTACAAAAAAAACAAACGACAAGTTTTCCTCGAAACTTTGGAAGAAGACAGTGAAAGCGTTAACACCCTGCCAAAAACTCTTTTAAAGACGTCTGGGTTACTCGTTACGAAATAAATGGATGACGCTGTGGATATTCTGAACATTGGGATCTCCGTTTTCGATACACCCTTCACCATTTCCAGTATCATTCCCCCCTCGTATATTCCCGGTCCTTTAGCTAACGGAACGAGCTTAGGATTCACCCAAACAAGAAGGGTTACACCCTCCCCTCCGCTCCTGCTACATTAAAAGGGTCGACTATTTTTAATACGGGAGAACCGGAAAGCATTTCGATAATTGTTAAAAGGGAATACTGAAATCTATTCTCAAAATTGCCTTGAATAAGGGGGAAGATTGATAAATCGAGAGAGTGGGTATTTCGACCCAATTTTTAAAAAAAAAAATCTTAAAGGAAGGTTTGGCAACTCATTTTTCAAACGCCGGTTGGAGATTTGAAAGTTCACGTAAGCTGAAACGGGCATCTTTGACGAGCATCCCTTTACGTCCATACTAGGGTTTTGAAGACTTTCCCGAATACTGATCAACGCGAAAAAAAGCGGTTTCTATTCGTTCCACCAACGAAACAAACGCTTTCAAAAAGCCCCACCTCCTCTCGAGACACCCTCTAGGGTTTAGTTAAGTAAAATATCTTTGGGTTGACCGCAATAAAGACTGATGATATTAATCGTCTCAACCTCTTTAAATTTCATCAAGAGCGGGAGGGTATTGAGCTCTTTCCGTACTTGGGGAAATTTTACGAGTACCCTAACGTGCCCACCTCTAATCAACAGAATGGAAACCCGGGAAAAAGTCAACTTTGCTGGGGAAAAACCCCGTTTCGTTTTTTTCGCACTTCAGACCGGACGGAACAATACACGTCACGAAGAAATATTTTTGACCATTTTAATTTACGTAATGCTAAAATCATCTAAATTCGAACATGTACCCTTTTTGAGGATATAACTTGAACTTTAGCAGATCCTTTTCGAAATTTTACGAAGACACGCCAATTCCAGACTTTGTACACGGAACAGCGCCTCTTTACCTTTACTTGATCCTTTTCCCATTTCAAGTCTCACGCTCCCATCGTTGTGTCGATGCCAGCCACAGGAAAAATACTCTCAAGGACGGGATGGTGACGTTTCGTAAACGTTCGAGACGGGGGAAAATACCCTGTAAATACCCAAGGGGTTTGTCTATCATTACGATAGAGTGGTTTGCATAACCCTTCAAGTAGTGATGTAAGCAAAATGACATCATAAAGAGGGAAGACCTAATTGTTCTCGACTATTAAAGGGAAATGAGAGGGGTGTCCGACTACAGAGTGTTACGGTGACGATAGGGGAAGTAAAAACAGACAAACCCCGCAAAAAATTCTGAGTGCTTGCGAAGGTTTTAAAATTTTAAGTCTGATTTGGGCAAAACTTTTGCGATCGACCAAAATGGATGCGGAAACGATACGAGTTTGGTTTTTTCCAGCATTCTTCATATTAAGCCCTGATAAACGATATAAAGATACATAATTTTTAATAAGTTACATGCGCTCGGGGCAAATCCCGGGGTTTACTGACCAGACGGAAGAAGAAAACACAATGCTTCAAACGTAAGCTCGGAAAAAAAGATGGAACCTGCAAAAAAGAAGCCTCAAGGAGTCGGGGGGAAGCTAAGCCCGATTATCACAAAATTTAAAGATGAAAACTTGTAATAGGTCCAATTTTGAATCTTGTAAATTTTTTTGTATCATTTAATCGATGAGAGGAAAAATAATAAAAAAAAACAACACCATCCATAATTAAGAATCTTGTAATTTTTTTCTAAATGATATTGAAAAATAAATGTTTAATGATAATCTTGTAAAAAATAAAGATGATTAGAAAAAATAATTTTATTGATTGAAAAATAAATGTTTTAAATGTTTTTAACCTTGTAAAGAGTTTTTAAAAGATGATTGAAAAATAAAAGTTTTAAAGTAATTAACTTTTTAAAAGTATGAATCTTGTAAAAAGGGGTTTTAATATTTGGGAAAAAAGTTTAAATTTAAATTTTAAAAGATTTTAAAGAAAAAAGTTTTAAGTACTAATGATTTAGAATAAATGTTTTAAAAAAAAAGAAAATTATGATTAAAAAGTTTTTATTGTATTATTTTAAACAAAGATGGAAAAATAAATGTTTAATTTACTTTTTAGATTTTTAACTTTAATGATTGAAAATAAATGTTTTATTTAATTAACTTTTAAAAAAAACTTTAATGTAATTAACTTTAGTGAAAATTTTTTAAAAAAATGCTTTTAAAATAATTACTTTAAAAAAGTATGAACTTTTAATAAAATTTTAAAAAAAAAAAAATTATTGATTATAAAAAAATTTCTTCGATTTTTTTAATCTTTATTGAAAAAAATAAAGTTTAATTAACTTTTAATGATTGAAAAAAAAAAAAATTTTAAATACTATTGATTTTTAAATTTTATATTAATCAATGATTGGAAAAAATAAATGTTTTTAATTTAAATTTTTTGATTGAAAAAAAAAAATTTAAGTACTATTGGGTTTTAGCTTTTAATGATTGAAAATAAATTTTAATAAATTACTTTTTAAAAGTAAATCTTGAATAGATTTTTTTTTAAAAAAAAAGAATTTTTTATTATAACTTTCATTGCCTCTAAAGAAACGTTCTAACGCCTACTCTTTACCCCTTTAGCCTTGGGGAGTTTTTTCCCCAACCCCTTGTACCGAGAATAAAAGTTTTGGGCGTAAACCCAAAGAACTCAAAAAGATCTGACCTCGATTCGTCTTTTTGATTTCCAGCCCCCTTTTATTCACAACGGGGACCTGTAACATTGTCTTGTCCTAGGGGAGGGGTCCAGAACTATTACTAAAAGGGCAAGCTCTGGGACATCTTCAAGCATTTGTAAGAAGTAGTCATACAGTATTGAAGTTTTTTTCGTACCTTGGGGGAAAGCGGGGACCATAACCGGGAAGCAAACTGTACATGCCACCTTTAGATTTCCAAAATGGGGAATTTCCCCATAGATAGGGATATCAAATAAATCCTTGCGGGTCCTCTCGATATGACTAGGTTTTCGACACACGAGCGGTTTTTAAAATTTGGACTGGGTAGAGGTTACCCGCCCCAAATTTCCCATCCCCCCGTTTGCTACTTATCGTACGGGAAGCCCTCTTGTTTTTAAATGAGGCGGCCAATGCGGCATTGTTCACATTTGAAAAACAGTTTTTAAATTTATTTCTCGCTTTTTCTCCTCATTTCAGCGTTCAAACCCATAACGGACCATCCCCCGCGCTTCCTTGAAATGAGAACACGGTGAACTCTCGTCTTTCAACCCGTTTCCTAAACATAGCTTTAGATACGGGGAAGAATGACGTACCCCGCCCCTTTTCAGCTAAAGTTGTTAACAGTTTCTCATTTTCCCTACAGGTGGAATCCCTTTCTCAGGCAGAACGGGAAGTCAGAATGACGTCGGTACACTTTCGGGTATTTAAGATCTACCTGCAAATATAGCCCTATCCGCATCATCCCACTTTTAGCAGTCCAATCGAGCAATTTCTTCTTCTTTGAGCCACCGAACCTCCATAAATGAGGGCAGCATACTAAATAATAGAGCCCTTTACGTCCAGATAGACATGTAGGACTCTGGCTGGAAGGATCAAACGGTCCAATAGCGATTATTCGCTACAGCGTGACGATTTCCACAAAAAAATATCCCCCGCGGGTAGTCCCTCAATGAAAAGATGAGTGTCCACATCATCGTTAATTCGACCGACCCGGTTATTTTCATAGAGCCCCCGGTACGCTAGACTGGAGCTGTAAGGGACCATCCGGGATCGAGCCTAACGTCTTCATGCAAGATCACGAAATTTTTCCCAAAAACGTCCCTAGAAAGTTTTCGTCTGTGTACAGGTAGAGGTTTGAAAAAGTCCCCCAAAATTCTTACATTCGAATACTCGCCAAACCCCACAGGCGTGATAAATATCTTCCTGAGAGATATGAGTATCCGTGAGCGCGTTTTAAAAAATTTTTCTTTCTCGTACTGACTCGCAGCCGCCGAATGAACAATATAATCATGGGAACACTCCTTTTCGGTGACTAATTTAAAGCGTTCACTCAGGGGGCACTTACGCGTGATTTTTTAATTTTTCCGGGTTCGGGGAAGATAGATTTTTCTAGGGAATACATAGAAAACGAAACTATCTATAATATTAATCGTGCCCTCAGAACCCGCACCAAATAATTTTATGATTTCTTTTAAACTTCCCATAGTCCTTTCCCAAAAAACCTGCTTTTCCCGGATTGATGGGAAAGCCTCCCCTAACGGATCATTTCTCTAGTTCAACAGTATTCTAGAAGGAAAAAATTATCGTAGCAACGTGGTTTTTGAATTACTACGCCAGTACTCGGGTTCTTGAATTAATTTACACCCGCGGGACTACTCCCCGGGAAAGTCCATCAAGTGACAATGACCATAACCCAATAAACAATTTTTGTAGGGCTTCTCGCAATATAAAGGCAATGAGAGGCTGTATTATACGTCTCTTTGAGCAGGGGTTAACGTTTTTATCGGGACAACAGTACATAGTACTCTAGTACACGCTTCGCATATCATAGCCTCAACAAATTGGTCATAAAAAATCTTTTCCCGTGAATGACGGTACTCGAAGCTATCGTTAAAAAAATTTAACGTACATTCCTACAAATAAGCTACATACCTGAACATTCTCTATAAAAAATTTTGGGGCGGGATCACTCGTCTCTATGGCATAATAGGCTCTCCAGGTCCCCATATACATAAATCCCGTTTTCCCCCCTGCTGCTTTTACTGATGAAGGGGAAAATTTATCCTGCCCTTAGGGAATGTACCCTTACCCCGCGTTGAATTTTTACACGTCTTTTATGTTTTGTGAGTTTGTTTTTATCAAAAAGCGGGCAGCACATTTCAAAAAAAGTTCTACGCCTCTGTTAGACCTCGCGGGAGTTGAGGGTTTATTAATCGTGACAGATTTTTAATCCACTGAAATGATATGTTTTTTCCCGTTTCTCTTATCATAAATAAATGAACATTTTAGCACGCTCTTTTTCACTAACGGTTTTCGGGAACAATTACTAGTTTTTTAGAGATGTCAGCGTAAAAAATATAAGATCATCCCATCATCTTTGCAGTGTACACATTTATAGATTTTTAAACGTTAAGCTTTTCAAAAAAGCTCGATATACTCATTTGGGAAAGGGAAAAGGGGCCCTCCAGATTAACACGCCCCGAAAATTGGGGGAAGAGGAAAACTTGCGCATTTCCCCTCGGGTCAAAAAAAGCTGATAAAACAGATACGGGGAAACAATGACCTTCTCACATCACATTTATCAAAGCTTCCGCCTGGCTAAAAGTTTCGGGATTTTAACCCGAGCCCCGATCGGAAAACCGTGTTTTTAGAGAGTTTATTTTGCATCTCCAAGTACCGTCTACATCCAACCTAGTCCTAGAAACAAAACCTTTTAATTTGAGCAAAGGAGGGGGAAAAAAATACATTATTTTCATAAACTCCTCCTTTGTAGTGCAAAATATACCGCATAACTTGATTGAAATACCCTTTCTCAATTTTAACCTTCGCTAGGATGTCTAAAATCGCAAAAGAGGGTGCAATTTACCTTTATCGAGTCATTTTTAATTGTTTTTTCTACCGTCTTTACGTAATACCCCCGCACGCGACAAAAAAACTGGACAGGACCTTGTAAGGCAATTCGTTAGTGATGAAAAAGGTTTTTTTAAAACGGGGGGTGTACCTGCTCAAAAGTTTCAATGAGAGACCTAACGGTTCCAGGGGAAAGTCTAAAAATGGGGAAATTCCTACCTAAGCATGTGACTGAGTCAAAAGTTCCGGATCGTCTACTATATCCTCATTCCGAGTATCAAAACGCTCAGGTCTTAATCAACCCTGGTGTATGCTCAATGTAGCTTTTTTATACTTGTGTTTTGATTCAAATTTTAGATAATTAATTAAAATTGCTCATTTGAGTTAATTCAGGAGAGATACACTTTTTTCCATTTATTTTTCAGATAAAAATGGGGGGCGGAGAAGAAGAAGAAAAGCGGGCTCTTTTAGCTGGGGGGTTTTTGCCCTTTAGCCTCCTCTTCATTCAGGTACAGTCCCCAGGGCCCGAGACAGCGTAAACAAACAAACGGAACGACGTGATGAGTTTAAACATAAAAAAAGTCTGACACCTTTCCCCCCTAACAATCAGGCTACCTACTCTTCAGTCACTGCCTTACTCTCGTATTGGGAGGGCAAGGTTTCGATTCCGCCCAGGGTGGGGTTTTTAACCTAAAGGTTTTTCCAGTCTCTCTAACCAAAACAAATTTGTACACATTTCCTCTAAAAAAATATAACCTTATATTCCCAGGTAGTAGGAAATTTCACAAAGTTTTTTTTTATTTTTAGTTTACTGTAAATACAAAAGGTTTAAATGTTTCTTTTTTTGTTCGGAGCTAGCTGTCCCTCGCTCCCTTTCCGTTAAAAAAAGGAAGAAAGAAAAGAAGGGGAACAAAAAAAGTGGTTTAAACTCCCTTGATCCCTTCCCGTTAAAAAAAGAGTGAAAACTCTTTTCAAAAACGACCCAATAGGTGTTTTTTTTAAATATTCACCCGTTTAAAATTTTCATATCCCTTTAAGCATTATTAACCATGAGGAAAATGTATTAAATATTAATTTAACCTGAAAACAATTTCAATGATTATTGACTTAGGGCTTTCGAGGAAAGATTTTAAAAACCCAATTATCCTAGGAAGTGAGGTTTTTAACCTTTTATTTTTTAGTTAATGATGTAAAAAATTCTTCTTTTATTTTGGGCCAGGGACCGAGGATTGAACCCAGGACCCTAGGGTTTACCAGTTTATTATTGATGTCAATTTAAGGATCTGTGTCCGGTTCCCCCGTAAATGAACCATAAGGCCTAATTTAAGGTCAAATTTCCTTGATTTGTTTAATTTTTTTAGGCTGATTAGGCCCATTCACGTAATTCATGTTGAATAAGTATTAAACCCCTCGGATCCCTTCTGTTTAAAAAAGAGTGGAAAATGTCTGTTTAAACTCTTTTCAAAAAACGACTCAAGTAGGTGTTTTTTTTATTTCCTTTTAAAGCATTATTAACCATGACGAAATGGAAAAAACTATTCACATTTAACCCCGAAAACAATTCAATATTATTTACTTAGGTTTTTCAGGAAAAAAATTAAACCCAATACCTAGGGAAATGAGGGTTTTAACCCTTGTATTGTTAGTTAATGAGAAACAATTCATTCGTTGATTATTGGCCAGGGCCCAGATTTAACCCAGGACCTCTATTTTTCCCGGGTTTATTATTGATGTCAATTGAAGGGGTGCGTTTCCCCGGGTTCACCTAAAGTAACCATCAAAGGGCTAATTAAGGTCATATTTCCTTGATTTGTTTAAATTAAACCCTAAAAACATCGCAAGTTAATTGTTTAATTTTTTTGGAAATGATTTGGCCCAATTTTTATAATTCATGTTGAAGTAAACAATTCTTTTAAACTCATTCAAAGATTATTGACTTAGTTAAGTTCAGCTACCTAACACACACAAACACACATTGTTAGTTAATGATTAAACAATTCTTTTTTTAAACTCAACGATTATTGCTAGTTTAATGATTAAACAATTCTTTTTTAAAACTCATTAACACAACTCGCACACCACACGACCTGATGTAAACAATTAATTCAGTTTTTCCCTAACACACACACACACACACATGTTATTAATGATTAAAAATTCTTTTAAAATCATTCAAAAATTTTTGCTATTAATGAGTAAACAATTCTTTTTAAAAAATCATTAACACACACTCCACACGCACACAGCGATGTAAAAACAATTAAGTTCAGTTACCCTAACACACACACACTTCCCTTCAAAGTTCAGAATGGCGTTTTGGGGGCGGTAGAGAGCCCTTTTGTAGACAAGTAGCAACCGCTTTCGAATATCCTCTATTGAAGATGGGGTGACGTCGAAAATCTTCGGGGGGCAGCCAAATTGATACTTGGCTTCGAGTACAGAATTAAAAACGACGACCGAATCGAGTTTTTAAACCGATTTTATTGAAAAAATACGGTACGCTTGACCTATCTCCAACTCTTTTTAATTTACGGGGAATATCATTACATCCCACCTCCGTCAAAAATGGGGCCCACAAATTCAAAACCCCATGGCTAATATACTACCGTTAATGATTCAACAAAAGAGCTGACCCCCCCTTATTTAAAGCTCCAACCACGCCTCTCCCCCTCCCCAAATACACAGACAACCCCCAATGTGAAAACTACAAAGTTTTATGATTCAAAAGCTTCACTTGGAAAAAATTTATTTCTAATACCTTGACGTTATGTTAATGACGGCTCTTTCAAGAGAGCTGTGCACCGCAGTCACTAGTCAAGCCCCCCACAACCACTTTACCGTGTAGGGCGCCTTATAACCCTACCCATAGGGTCTAAACGCTACGCACGATGCGAGAGATAACCCCTCCCCCCCGGGGTGTTCCATACCGAAAAAAAACTAAGACTTTGAGAGAGAAGAATATACTTGTCATATCCTTAATTCCCAATCTTTGCTGGGACCGCCGTCGGGGGGGGTTTTAGACGGTGTAGGAATTGGGAAAGGGTTTTAAAAAGGTGGGAGTGGATACTTTCATATCCGGGGGTTTCGAGACCCGGAAAAGACTAAGATTTTGAAGAGTGAGAGATAACTTGTCAAATCCTTAATCCCAGGTTTTAGACCGTGTGGGGAAAGGGAAGGTTTAATTAGAGGTAAGGGGATATTTGATATCCCAGGGTTCGAGCCCTGTGAAAAGACAAACTTTGAGAGAGGGAGAGTATACTTGTCATACCTTTTAATTCCGGGGTTTTAGACCGTGTAGGAATTGGGGAAAGTTTTAATTAGGGTAGAGGGATACTTGTCATACCCCAGGGGTTCGAGCCCCCTTTGATGTACTGAAAAAATACTTTTTCATACCCTTAATTCCCAATTTTTGCTAGGACCGACCTCAGGTTCGCTGTCCTCCCCACGTAGGAATGGGAAGGTTTAATTAGAGGAATGAACCCGCTTTTGCTGGACCGCCAGGCCGTGAAAACAACCCGCATTTGCGGGATACTTCGAGACCGTGAGACGACCCGCATTTGCGGGGAGGGAGAGGGGATACTTCGAGTTTGGGAATGAACCCCCATTTTGCTGGATACTTTGGGAGACCCGCCCCCAGGTCGTGAACAACCGAACCCGCATTTGCGGATACTTTGAGACCGTGGACGACCCACATTTGCGGGAGGTAGTCTCCCCCCCGCCATCTCACCATCCTGGTGTTTCCCAAACCCTCCTACCAAAAACCCCCCCCACGAGTGTCGCCGTAAAATAGCCCCCACTCTACCCCGCACCCAGCTGCTCCATCCCCCCATCCCTCATCATTCTACAACCCTTCCTATCCCCCCCATCCCCCTCCTAACCCCCCTGTCATCTCAGAATCCATTAAAATGGTGATTAATGCTGTGTTCTCTAACCCGCAAACTGATTAAACTCAAATGTCCTTGAACTTCATATATCTGGATATTCTTGTAAATTCAAATTTTTTAAATTCCTTGATTTTAAGCGACTGAAATGCCAAATTTTTCCAGCTTATTGTCTTTCAAAGCCCCTTTATCATGATAACACAACTTTATAATTTTCTTGGAAAAAAATTTTTGTTTTTTAAAAAATAAATCATAAACAACATTGGTTAAAACCCTAACACTTATTTGACAAGAAAAATGAACTATCAGGAACTTAAAATAAAGTAGTTCATTATTTGGTAGGGCATTAATTACTACAATAATGGGAGTTAGACACACATAATTTATCATATTCATTAAAATAAACATTTCTAACTTTTTAACATTTGTTATAATTTTTAAACAATATTCCGCCTAATTCATGTATTCATGTAGATAGCGGAGTGTTGTGACCATTTCTCTATGTTGCATCCCCGGGGTAATAGAAATTTCACTGATACGCTGCTCAACTGGATTCTTGTTTGTTCTCCATGTCTCTACTACTGAACTTTTTACACTACATTTTTATCCTTATCTGTTTCCAAATAATTACTATTTCCTCTTTAAAACTTTTTATGGTTTTTTCAACCTCCAAATTTTGTTTGGTTTGGTTACCATGACAACAATATAATTTTAAAATAGAAAAAGAAGGACTCTCTAAAAGGGCCGCTGGGGTTTTTTGTTGAACAAACTGTATACGAATACTAAAATTATTTTATGGGGTGAATTTTATTTTCCATCAACTGGCAAAGGTTATTTAAAAGCCCAACGATTCTTGATCCCAACAAAAGGAATTTTTCAAAAATTAAAAGTAACTTTTTTTTGAAGATATTAAATAGGGAAAGCTATGGCCATAGCGAATAACTTTTGTTTGCTTCTGTTTTTTTCGCTATCAAGACAACGGGGGAAAATAAAATAAGATCTTTCCTTTTTTTATTAATTTAAGATTACCAAATTATTTTTCAAAGCAAATTTAAAGGGGGGTAAAATTTTTTTTTCTGTAGCACAACAAATTAATTACTCAACCTAGTCATTCCTACTCAGAACATTATCTAATTTAGATTAGTTTTTGTTTATTTTCTTTTTTTAATTTCTTACCTAATATATTGTAGCGGGTCAAACAGATGATTGGA
>JBCFYV010004750.1:0-16121 GCA_039000515.1 Timema cristinae
CCAGTTTCCGGCTCTTATCAATATTAAGGCCCTGTGAGGGGCGGGCATTAAGGTGCCAGCGGGCACAATACTATCGGCTATGTCGTATTTGGGGACAACCTACACAGTACTGGGATCGTAGACCCAGGGTGATCCCAGTTGGTACTACCACATAAGGCCCTGTTAACTGTCCCAGCGAGAGGCCCCATATGACGATAGACATGAAAACCTTCGCATAGGGCTTCGCCAGGAGAAAGGTCATCGCAGCAGATGGGTGCAGGAAAGTGCCAATTTTTACGTCGGGCACTTATGAACGCAACCGATCTTTTCTTAAAGTATGGCACCCGGTTATTGTCATCCCTGAGGCCCTTCTAACTAAGATATTACAACCGGCGCATTTTAATTCAGGAGCTCAATTGCATCGGTATCCAGTATTTGTCCGAGAAGAACCGGGTTAGTAGCCAAGGTCGTCAACGGAGAGACCAAAGGCCTCCATGCAGGATATACGGCAGGGGGAAGGGAAGAAAGAAGTAAAGAAAGTAATAGAAGGGAAAAGGGGGAAGGGAAGAAAGAAGTAAAGAAAGTAATAGAAGGGAAAAGGAAGGAAGGAGAGAAAGAAGAGGAAAAAAGGAGAAATGAAGGATATAGAAATGGTTTGTCCTACACGAGGTACGTCCTGCACAGAAACCTCCCCTTTTAGTCACTTCTTACGACAAGCAGGGTTACTGCGGGACTATTCTAAACCCCGTCCCGCAGAGGGGATTTAATATTACAAAAAAAAAAAATGAAGTGACTAATTTTCTAGATAAAATGACTTGAAGGGTGGTTAACAAAAGCGTTAACAACAATGTTGATAATACCTACGAAACTATTTGTGTTATATTATTTATCATTCAATAAATGTAAGACTATTAATATAAAACAATTTTAAATAAAATATATTTTTATAAACCAATAATTTCATATGTATAGAGAAATATATAGATTTAACCATAGGTCTGGGGAATGAAGCTATGGTTTCTTTTTTAGAATGTGATGGTTTTTAACTATTATGTTTCTGTAACAATGTATACTATTTATTTTATATGATCTAACGAGCTTTTAGTAAATTTTTCCATTTTTAGTTAAAAGAGCGAGAAATTCTGATTTGGGCACAATACATTTATTTTTCCACTAAATATAGAAAAAAAATTCGTTCTAATAGCGATTACGACTTACAAACCAATGAGGAAGAGTTAGCGACTGAATTATGTGCGCATTTGCGTGGATTATCTTGGTAGCTTTCCAAACAAACCACTTAAGACATATTAGAAAATATATTGTTTTCTTTTAACAAGTGATAATTAAAAAAAAAGAATAATTGTTGATTATTTGATCTCAAACCACAATAGTACAAGAGTTGTGTATGTGTTAACATATTTTCTTACTTTTTTCCCCTTGGTCATCCATTACTTAAGATAATGCAATGCGTGTTAGGTGGAGAACTTTCATCCAGAAAGATAAGTTGATCACAATTAATATTTGCAATCTATGAAAGGTCACTACTTTTTAAATTGATGAGAAGTTCAAAAGTGACCAAATTACATTATTTTGAATCAAACATTTGTTAAGTAGGCCTACTGTTCTTTGTATGCCATCGTTGTTTTATTTTATCTCATTTTGTAGTAGATAACGTCTCTATTCTGAATTAATTTATTTTTTAAATTCAGCTATAAAATTGTGTTACGAGGACCATTAAGAATTATTATAACATTTCTGGTTTTAATTATACTGAATGTTGAAGAGAGGTTTGAGTGGTCTTGCTAATCACAAGCTTTTTATAAGCAAAAAGAAAGTTAAGGTGATTGGACCTTTTCATATGGCGTGGAAATGCAGAGCCATGTGAATAAACGGATCTCTTCTACACTGTTTATATGTTTGCAAATTTCTTTTCGGAAACGGTGTGATCATGATAAGAAGGATGTTGATAATTCATATTGATGTTATACTTTTTATATATACACCCCCTCTATGATTATAACAGTCAAATATCAATAATTTGGAAATTATTCAATAGAAAACTTACAGCTTTATAGAAAAAGGAAAAAATATAGCAACTTATAAATATAGATAAATTATCTTAGAATAGGTGTTGAAAATATCATAAAAATTTCACTCGTTCTTGAGAAAAGTTATATTTCCAAGACCTGTCTGGTAGATAATACCCTGTACTGTTTACGTGATCCATCTCTCCTTGTTATGGAAGGATACTTTGGTCGTATGTGAAGACAATCCACGCTTTACACACTATCGCACAAAATAGATTTTAGACTTGCACTCAATAAGGCAGGGCCTAAGGTTTTCTACTCTTAGTTATAATTAAAGCTATGAAAATTATCAGAAAGTTAAAAACAGTTTTTTCAAAAAGTGTGAACCATTTCTAGCCTCCTCCCATTCAGACACCATACGTCTTACCCAATCAGTAATTATGTGAGAAAGTTATATCCTCACGAGCTTTCAGTGATTCTATGTTGAAGTTTGACATCAAAGACATCAAACATTAAAGACGCGATGCATCATATGGACTTCATTTAATTTGAATGAAAATTAATTTAAAGCCGAGTTTAAAATCTTAAATTAAAATTCGGAGTTAGATTAGGAAAAGTGGTTTTTTATATACTCTCTTAAGTTGAATGATTAGGAGTGGCAACAAAATCATATGTGCAAGGTTCAAGAATATTATTTTTAACAAAATAAGTGAGATATTATTGATTGAAAAACGTGGCAGGGTACGGGCTAGACGTTACTTATAAGATAAGAAACACATAATAGGTGTAAACAAGCATATGCACTCTCATTACTTTATAATCTAGATTTATATTATGGTATAGGGTGTCCGGGAAGTAAGGACAAATATTAAAGTGCTATAGAACATACAAATTTATTGAAAATGTATTTTTTTTTACAAACACATGAAGTAACTTCTCCCATTTATGAATGAAAAATTATATCCCCCATATGACCACCCAAGGCCGCGCGGCAACGAGCAATGCGTTCATTGGAGTTCTCGGTGACGCTCCCACAAAAATCTGGTTGGATGCCGTTAGTAAATAACCCTGTTAATTTCATTCATCTATTGGTGTATTGTTTGTGGTCTGTTCACGTACACTTTTGATTTCACAAATCCCCCCCCCCCCCAAAAAAAAGTCACAAGGCGTAAGGTCGCATGATCTGGCAGACCATTCCTGGCTGCCACGCAAAGAGGGAACTTTTTGAGGACACTTTTCATTCAGCAGAGCAACCGTTTAAACGGGATGTGTGACATGTCGCACCATCTTGTTGAAACAAAAAATCGTTATTTTCATCAATACGAGAGAAAAACCAATCAGAAAGCATGTTTCGGTAACGGTCGCCGTTTACAGTGACGGCAGCTCCCTCATCATTTTCAAAAAAAGTATGGACCGATCACTCTTCCTGCCAGAACCCACACCACAAAGTCGTGCTTTGTGGATGCATCTCATCTTCCACAGTCACTCGCGGATTTTCGTTACCCCAAATTCTGCAGTTCTGCTTATTGACGTACCCAGAGAGGTGGAGGTGCGCCTCATCTGAGAAAATTATTATTTTTGTGAAGTTCTCGTTCTACGCTTGTCGAGCCAAGACCCATTGAGCAAATCGATGTCTCTTTCCATGATCTGCAGGCTTACACACTCGTGTAAGTTGAATCTTGTACGCATGCATTTTCAGATCTTTTGAAAGGATTTCATGTAGTGAACTTGGTGATAAATTCAATTGTTGAGCTCTTCGGCGAACCGATTCGATTTTCTTGGGCTTACGGTCACATTGTCACGCACGACAGCAATGTTTTCTTGTGTTCGAACAGAACGCGGTCGTCCTGTTTTCTTAACGTTTGAAACAGAACCCGTTGTCTCAAACTTCCTGATCAACTTCCGAACTGATGACTCGGGTGGAGCAGCATTACGTCCGAGTGTCACACGCAATTCACGAACGGTTGCCGTGGGACTTTCACTGTTTTTGTAATAACTTTGTATCACTTGGATACGTTGCTCAGTTGTCATCTGCTCCAAAATTCAGCCAACAGTTGGTGGTGAGGATTTGATTCCGTTCGTCTTGAAACGAAGAGAGATATGCCGTTGATAAACATCAAACAACAATGCTCACCACACAAAAGCTATCAGAGTGCTAATGCGAAGGATCGCAGATAACAAACATGAAAAAACCACGGCTGCCAACCGTCAATTACAAAATGGCGCAAAAGTCAAATTCGTCCTTACTTCCCGGACACCCTTTATTAGGGTAATGCAAGAGGGTAGGAAAAGGTTGACATTAAATGGTATCAGACAGATATTAGTTTAGAGATTAATGCTAATCATATATCATTTGATAGAGTTAATAAGTTTAAATATTTATCATTACAATTAAATCTATATTAGATTTGAAACTATGAAAAGAATAGTCAGGAAATAACTGCTATAACTCGGTCATTAAGTTGTTGACATCTTTACTCTTTTCAGGCAATGTAAAACTACGAATATTGAAACGTTTCCCGTCACATGGAGCTCTCCTCCGATATTTAGCCTGACCCACTAGATAAATGATTTGTTTATTGTGGTAGCATGGCCACAGTAGTCGGATACTTCCTGTGATGCGTGGACGTTAACGGTACCTACTTCCGCCACGTGGCGCTACGGTACATCCAACAGCGCTATGATCTGTCCATGGCCTACGTGAGAACTTGATCGGTGAACTGTAGTTGAATAAATGAGAAGAGTTTGTGTGTGTTCCGCGGTACGGGCTCGTGAGTGGTTTGGACTTGAACGCCTGGGCTGTGAAGACCCTCTGTCTCCGTGGGGAGTATTTGGAGCGAAGTTTAGTGGTAGAGGTAAGGGTCTGAGGCCAGAAGTTTGGTCCCCGGACTGTGTACGGTCAACCACGGACCACATCAGCGGTACTCCTTCACTGGTTGCATACCCGGGGCTAGTGACGGAGTCACTCACGAGTGGCGGACCAACTGGACACCCCTGAGGTTCCACGTGGAGTGTATGGTTACGCGCAGGACTCGCAGAGACCACTAAGTGCTACATTAGTATTATTTTATTTCCTCTCAAAGACACTGGTATTTGAAGATGAGCTTTAGATGGCACTATTTTAGAAAGTTACTGTTGTGCCTATTGTAGAGTAGCGTTAGCTTTAGTTGAGATGTGCACTTTAATTTTTTGGCAGTGGCCACTCGCAGCTCCTAAGGTTTATATATCCTAATATGTAATGCTATCCTGTTAGTTAGTTATAAGTATTGTAATATTCTTGCTGTCATTTTAATTTTTAAGGAGGAGGGGTTATAGAGTGTGGAGTTAATATTAGTTGTCTAATTAATTAATACTTCACTGATTTTGAAGTTGGGTAGCCCTCCTTCCTGGGTATAATAAAAGTCGGGTTGCCCGTTGATTAAGGTTGAGTTTTTTTTCTAAGGACCTCGGAATAAAGGTATCGATATCGTGGGTTTCTAGAGCTGATAATGATGGCCAGTTAAGAGGGCTGGGGAAATACCTGATCCGAGGAATAATTTTTTATATAGCCTAATTTTTTTTGTGCAAGCCCTCCTTGCTTAATGAACTATATTTTTTGTTAACTATTACAGTGACCCTAGGGACCCATTTCCAGGGTTGGGATAGCCCTCATCTATATTGGAAATTATCTGGTATTGCAGATGTGATCAGGGTAACCTGTGAAGGCCTAGGGGTTTAATGGGGAGCCTCGTTGCCTTCCAAGCATTGATCCCTGACCGATAGGTCCCTTATTTGTCCAGGTCTACCTTAATAGAGGAATGTTGATCTTCATATATACATCTGGTGAATGAACAAATCCCTCGTTAATGTTATTATTATTATTATTATTATTATTATTATTATGGTTTAAAGGCCATCGACACATCGAGATCATTAGGGCCTTGAAATAAATTAAAAACACAATGAAATCCCCATAGGGAAAAGAGAGCATCATTGCATCATTCACCATCTGAGACACTCCATAGGAGTGCCTGATAGGGTCTTAGTATAAATTAAAGTGATACAACTACTAAAAAAAACCACAAGTGTAACACTCCAATAAAAGACAAAACATTATTATTATATTTAAAGGCCCGTCGACACAATGATGTCATTAGGGCCTTAACATAGTATAAACATAAAATAACCATGAGAGGAAATGGTGTTATTAAACTCTTTATGAAAAGGTTAGAACACATGTAAAATACAATACAAAATGAATAAATCACAATGTGAGGAAAAAAAACCATTTTAAGAACTCCATAGGATGCTCAAATGGTCTCACTGTACAAATATAGTGAAACACCTGTTAAAAAAACACAGGTGTGTCACTCCAAAAAAAGACAAAACAAACATATTAAAACTATATGTGAAATAAAAGAAAAAAACATAAATATTAAAACAATATGCGAAATAAAGAGACAAAACAAACATTTTAAAATATACTTCCCCCTGCGGACGGGGTTTAGAATAATCCCGCAGTAACCCCTGCTTGTCGTAAGAGGCGACTAAAAGGGAAGCATCTGTGCAGGATGTACCTCGTAGGGAAAACCTATCCTGCATCTTTCCTTTAACTTTTTTTTTTCCTTTCTTCCTTCCTTTTTTTTCCTTCTCTTTCTTCTTACCTTCTCTTTCCTTACTTCTTCCTTCCTTCTTTCTTCCCTTTCCTGCCGTTTAATCCTGCACAGAGACCTTAGGCCCTCTGTTGACGACCTTGGCATCTAACACGGATCTCCTAGGGTTAATATTGGATACCACCACTTTGAGCTCCTGAGTGAAAATGCACCGGTTGTAATATCTGGGTAGAAGGGCCTTAGGGATGACAACCGGGTACCCTACCTTGAGAAAAGACCGGTTGCGTTCATGATGGTTCCGGACGTAAAAATTAGCAATTTCCTGCATACAACTTGCTGCGGTGACCTCTCTTCGGGCGATGCTCCATATGAAGGTTGTCATGTCTAGCGTCGTATGGAGCCGCTCGCCAGAAGAGTTAACAGGCCCTATTGGTAGAACAAACTGGGATCAACCTGGGTCTACGATCCGAGTACTTTTGCAGGTTGTCCTCCCACTCATGACTGAGTCCATTGTCACAGCTGACACCTTACTGTCCGCTGGCACCGTACTGCCAAGTTCTGCTGGCATCTTACTGCCCGGCCCCTCACAGGGCCGTATTTAATGATAAGAGGCGGAAACGGGTAAGGCCGTCCAGCCCTGTTTTGATAAAAAGCAAGAAAGTGGTGAGGCCCCAGCCCCGCTTCCTGGTGATGTCTCGAAAAGATGAAAGTGAAGATCTGAAACGTGTCAGCCATTTATCCTCGAAAAGAGTGATAAATGGAGCAGCAAAATCTGACGTTTTAATGAGGAAACTGCGTGATGGGACCATTATGATTTAAGACTATGACCGACACACAATCCTCGAATATTATGGCGATCTCCGAAATACCGTTGAGTAATAAGGCCAAATATACCGATGAAGGTGGAACCTCACAGGTTCCTCAATGTATGCAAGGGATGGTCATTGTTTTGACCTCGACTGCAAGTTGAGGAATCTGTGAGGAGTTTTCCCCCCCGCATGTCACCGAAGTGACCGTTTGTCACAAAAAAAAATGGACAAAAAAAAGAAGAGGATGCGTATATCCTAACATTTCATTTAACCTTCCAAAGGGGGTCGGCAGGCTTCCCGAGTCGGGGCCCGGCCGTTGCCCCCCAACCAAACGGCGCTGTTTTCAGTGCCAGGAATTTGGGCTACAAACTCGATGCCGGGGTAAGCCAAACCTGTGCGGATTGGGGGGACAGGAGGCTCATGAAACACCATGCGAGTCTCCTAAATCGCGTCAACTCCAAGTCCGCATTCCGCCTGGTCTCGGGCCTGTCCAAAGGGAAGGAAAGAGAAAAAAAGTCCGGAAAACAATCTGAGAAAAAATCTCATATGCCCAGGCACGCAAGGATACGTACAAGTCAAGCTGTTTTTCAAATTCAATACCCGGATTTAGTCAAAACATAAATGTCCAAAAACTCCATTGCGCAGTTATCTTCAAAGGGACCAACGCGACAGTGCAATTGGTCTCTCTCGAGACACTTTGTTATCCCGCCCCAACTTCTGTGGGGCCTAATTTTTTTAAAAAGGGGGGCCAAAAGCCACAACGGTCGTCTCCCCCCCATACCACCGGCGAGACCCCCTCGAGGAACCCCTCCGACCCACTGGGGGAACCCCCCCGAGCCCACTGGGGAAAACCCCCTAGACCCCACCTGGGGGTACTAAATCAAGGGGGGCCTTTGAGAGTTTCTCACCCCACCTCTGTGTTTCCCGGAGGTGGGGGACGAGTTCGGAAGGGGGAGGCCGCTAAGGCATCCCACTGGTGCCTTGAAGAAGGCCACAGTGACCCGAAATTAAATTTTTAAAAAGCGTCAAAGGGCCTTTAACAAACCTTCGGCAGACGACTCCCCAGTCCCCTCCAAAAAAAAGCGAAGCCTCTCCTGAAGCGGGGGGCCAAGAGACTGGGAAAGGCAAGGGGCCCTAAAAAGGCCCTCAACCTTTTTTTTATTTTTAAAGGGGATAGTGACATGGATTGCGAGGAAAACTAAATATTTATTAACTTTTTATGACGCTACTACAAGGAATTTAGGGGTTTTATTCTCGTGTGATAAAATTTAAAAAAAAAAAAATTTCTTCCCTGCACCTTCCATCTTGTTTTTGCGGAAACCCACTTCCCCCCAAAACGACAACCCGATGTTCGGGTAGACGTGTACGTACCGAAACCTTTCTTTGATCGGGCTAGCGGGGGGTTGGCAATTCGCAACGAACAATATATATCACAAAAAATATTAAACGTTTCTGATCTCCAAGTGTTTGTGAGTTTCCCCCCCCTTTTGGAGGTAACTTATTTGCATCACCCCCCCACCGGGAGAGCGTGTTTCCAAAGAGGCCCCTGGGGCCCTCTTTAACAACTTCCCCCCCCCTTTTATTTTGGGGGATTTAAAAATGCGCATAACCGGTGGGGGGTTCCAATTTAACTGACGCACGGGAAGGTGTTAAGGATTTTCTTGTCTGGGGAAACCGGGGTTTTAAAATGAACCCCGGGCCCCAACACCTCTTACCTTAATGGTGTATCCCTGCCATCGCCTAACATTTTTTGTCCCGGGATCGTGCCCATTTCCTTTGGGGGGTCCCCTGGACCTATTGGGGTGATCATACCCTTCTTCTCAACACTTGAAAATCCCCCCATCAGCGCGGATACCCAATGGGTTAAAACGTGCTGATGGGATAGATTCCGCACTCGCTGTATTTTTGGGGAAACCAAACACCCGACGTCGTATTAAACCCCCCATTTTACTTAGACGTCACGCGGCGGGGAGGCACCATCCCCAAATCCCGCCCAAAACCCGCGCCACCTCCTGTTCCCTGGGGAACGAGGATTTCCGGTGGCTATTTTAACCTGAAGGGCCCTATTCTTTATCGACTCCCCACTTGGAAATCTGGGTTATTCTGGATTCTTTGTGTAGAGCTCGCCGTTATTTCGAGAAACAGAAGAGAGTCTTGGAGACGTTTATTTTACCCTTAATTTCCACTCCCCAACAAAAGGGTTTGGGGTCACATCGTAAAGTACGTATACAAAAAAAACCATTTATAAAAACCCCCCCACTTATGTCAAACGGTTCACTTGTCTCCTCCCTTTGGGGTCGCCCTGATTTTGGGGTCATGTTCGCCAAATTTTTGCACGGGGAGCTACTCTAACGATTTCGCGGGGCATAAGCGGGCATCGAGCGCCTTACTATTGATTTTGGCCAAATCGGGGGGGGGATTATAACCCCCCTTTACCAAAGAAACTGACCCACACCCTGTCCCCGGCCCGGAGCACAGCCTCTGGTCCAGACGACATTCATTTTCGAATGTTGCGTCAGCTCCCCCCCCCGGACAGGGTTTCTTTTGACCTCTACAATAGGTTTTTGGAATCCCATCATTCCCCTCACTATGGGGGAATCAACCTTTTTACCCATATATAAAAAAGGGAAGGGTAAATGAGCCAACACTATAGACCATGCTTTTAAATAGTTGTGTATGTAAAATATTGGGAAAAAAAATTAATAAACGACCTTAAGGAATTTAAATCCGCAATCTGCTATCTAATACAATGTGGTTTTCGCCGTAACCGACCACGGGGGTTTACCTTGTCTTTAGGCGTTTCGTACGCTTTTCCCATAAACAGCTTTCTGGCTTTCTTTTTTTCGATCTGGAGAAAGCGTACGAACCACCTGGGGGTACGGCATTTTGAAAACACTTTTCATTGGGGTTTCGGGAAACCTTCCTTTTTTATACCAATTTTATGTTGATAGACCTTCCGGGTAAGGGTTTAATAAACCTTATCCGTGAATTTTTTTTGAAAATGGGGTTTCCTCAAGGATATTTGGCTTTTCGTTGTTCGCTATCGCAATAAATATTTTTGTTTGGAAACCTGCGATACCTGTTCGTTCATGCCTTTTTTTGGGATGAAAACCAATTTTTTGCAGTTCATCAAGTCTCCACAGGGGGGTAAGCAATACAACTCGCTGTAAACAATCATGGTTGGGGCATCCGTAATGGGTTTCGTTTTTCTGCGGCCAAAACGACTGCGTCCCCTTCCATAGATTTCGCGGAATACAGCCAACCCCCAATATTTTAAAAACAACGTTTTTACCTGTCTCCCCAGACCGTAAGGTTTTTGGGACTTTTATTTGATTTTTAAAAAATAATTGGGTCCCCCACATCAAAGACTGAAAGCGAGGGGTATCAAGGGATTGAAATTTTCTCAAATGGGTTGCGGGCCCGGGCCGGGGGGCTGAAGGGGAAAACCCTTTGGGTGCGCCTGTATAGGGGGCCCCCGGGCAATCTAAACTGTTTTTTGGGAGTTTGTTTGGCTCGCTAGCCCTCGGCGTTAAAAATTAGATAGTGTCCACCACGGCATTCGAGGCTACTGGGGCCTTTCGTACCATCCAGTCCACATCTGTGCCGACGCCCCGGGGAGCCCCCTTTTCTTTCCGGGGTCCTTCTTTTTGGCATCTACGTCGAAACTTTTATTGCTGGCGCAGCATGTTTCCTATGTCCCCGTGTTTTATCCCCCTAACCGTGTTTGTAGAAAAACCAAATGGGGGTGTAAAGGCCGGTTGGGATCCGATGTATCCGTTTTTGACACGTGTGGGATAGTCCTCCAAAGGCTTCCCACATCACCCGGGCATTTCCCCCTGGGAAAGCCCTCCCAAATGCCATTTTATATTGCCCAAATTCCCAAAAACGACTACCCCAAAATTTTTATATTAAGGGGCCTTTAATGAGCTCCTCTCCACTCGCTTCAGGGTTTTAGCGATTCTACCTGATGGCTCCAAATCTGGAGCCTCCCTGGGATGTGTTTGGGTTTTGAAGGATCCAATTTTTTAAATTTTGGGTTTCCTAATGAAACCATGTTTTACAGCTGAATTCTAGCATTTTTTTAAAACTTTGTGTTTTGTATACCGAAGTGCACCGTTTTGTCCTCATCGCACGGGTTCCATAGTGTTCTGTTTGGGGGTTTTCCACTCTCTACTCCTGGAATCCCCCCGTCAAATGAACATGGGAAATTTTTTAAAAAATTGATTCACAAGCACCCGGGTCGCCCTTTGCTGGGTTACGGTCAGCGGTCTTCCCGGGAAAAAACTGGGGACCTGGGAGCCAAGGAGGCAGCACGCCTGCTCAGGGGGCGAGTCTGGATGTCCGTTTTTAGATCTAAAGGGTTTTTTTCGGCGGGATCTTCGACCTCACGAGCATGGGTCTCGACCCCTGCCAGAACAAGCGGGGGTCCACGGGCGTGTGTCGGATGGCCCTTTTTATACAAATCTAGAAGAAGGGGGGTCAACTATGTTTGTTTTGTCTTTTATTGGGGTGAAAACACTTTTGGGGTTTTTTTTTGCAAATTAAACACTTTTTTATAAACCCAAAGCCCCATTTAGCACTCCCCCGGGGTTCTCAAATTTAATTTTTTTAAAAACTCTTTTCCCATATTTTATTATTTTTTTTATATTTTTAACCCTAATGACCTCATTTTCGGGTGGGGCCTTTAAACAAAATAATTTAAAAATAAAAATCCCATCAAAATACCAAACCTCCCAAACACAAAATTTAAAAAAAAACAAGGCCTCCTTTCGGGGATCATTTTCCCCCTAAACCAAACCCCCCCCACCAAAAAAAAGGGAAATCCTCCTGTCAGAGTCATTTTTTCCATCCTACCCCTCCCACAGACAACCCCCCGAAAAAAAGAAATCCCCCCGCTCACTAGATCATTTTCCCCTTTCATAAACCACCTCCCCCCGACAACCCCAAAAAGGGGGAATTTCCCCCTTCTGCAAATGATAAACATTCTCCATCACTACCACCTCCAAAACACAATTTTTGGGAAAAAAAAAGGGCCTCCTTTGCAGAGCATTCTCCTCACTACCCCCTCCCACAAACAAAAAAAAAGGGGGGAAGTCCTTTTGGAAAATTTTTCTCCACCACTACCACCTCCCCACAACCCAAAAGGGGAAAACCCCCGCTCTCAATCATTCTCCAAAACTACCACCTCCCACACCCAATACTGGAAAAGGGGGAAAATCCCCTTGGCAAGGGTTATTTTCCACCACTTTTCCACCTCCCACAGACAAAAACCCAAAAAAGGGAAAATCCTCCTGCCTTTCAAGACATTTTCCACCACTACCACCCCCCCCAGGGGGAAAAACTGGAAAAGGGGAAGATCCCCCTTGGCAAAGTTAATTCCCCCCCCACTACCACCTCCCACAGACAACCCAAAAAAGCCTCCCCCCCTGCAAGACAAATTTTCCCCCCCCAAATAAACCCCCTCCCACAAAAAATACGGGAAAAAAAAGATCCCCCTTTTCAAGATTAAAACCCCCCAAATTCCCTCTCCCACGACAACGCAAAAAAAAAACCCCTGCTGTGCAAAGGGTTTTTTCTCCAAACCCCTACCACCCCACAGATAAACCCAAAAAAAAGGGGGAAAATTTCCCCCCGCTGTGCAGAAAACATTCTCCAAACCCCTACCCCCCCCTTCCCCCCAACAATACAGGGAAAAAAGGGGGAAATCCTCCTTTGCAAGATTATTTTCCCACCAATACCACCCCCCACAGAAAAGAAAAAAGGGGAAGATTTCCCCCTGCTTTCAGAGAAACGTTCTCCACCCAAAATACCCCCCTCCCACAGACATAAAGGGAAAAGGGGGAATTTCCCCCTTTTGCAAAATTATTCTCAACCCCCTAAAAACCAAACCCCCCACAGACAACCCGGGGAAAAGGGGGGGAAAACCCCGGGTGTGCAAATCATTCTCCAAACCCCTACCACCTCCCACAAAACAAAACAGGGAAAAGGGAAAGGGCCCCCTTGTCAAAAGATGATTTTCCATCACTAACCCCCCTCCAAAAGATTTACAAAAATAAAGGAGAGGGCTAAAGAAAAATGCCCAAGGGGTCTCGAGGGAAAAAAAAAATCACAAAATTTTTTATATTTTAAAGGTATTTTTCCTAAAAATTAAAGATTTCAACAAAAGAAACAATTATTTTCAAATGGGGGTATTAAAAATTTATCAAAGACTTTTAAAACAAAAGAGCAAATCCATATTCTCCTTCTTCCTTAATAATATTTCACTACATTCGTTCATTCATAGCTACACACCTTATCAGCAGACACCTCCACCCCTCAGTTCTATCAATATCTCAATCAGCAGTTTTCTTGGACCGAGTCATTCCCTTCATTACTTCCTCAAAAATCCCATCAACCCCTTAAACCTTTGTCCACAGCAACTTAAAGCTACCAGTGTTTGTCCTCTCCCTGCTCATCATCCGTGACCAGCCCAATGGAATCTCAAATTATAGAAGTAAATTTTACATAACTCATTTTGCGTTTATTAAATGCTCATATTTTCATTATTTGCATATTTTTGTAATATCTTAGATTAACTAGACTATAACTTTATTTAGATACCATACCACTAAAAAAGAGGCTTCAATAAACTAGTTCTTCCAAAATAAACTTAAAGCCTTGGGGTCTATTAAATAGAGAATATTAAGCTAATGTTTATGAGATAGCAAATGGCCGCTTCATAAAAGGAGGAAAGAAATTGACTCCATCGGTGGAGGAGGGGAGATACGTAAAAAAAAGCAAGTTTATTTTGTATGTTGGCATTGTTGTGAAAGAAATGGAAGAGACGTGAAAGTTTTTAAGAGAAACTAAAGAAGTTTTTTTTTTATGTGTTTACTTTTACTGGTTGGAAGAAAGGAGTGTGAGAATGACAGTGTTTTTATATTGACGATAGCATCACAATTATACCAGGAGTATGGTGCGATATCCTGATTCCACTTTAATAACTTCCAGAACGGGACTGGGACTTGTGAGATTGTCAGATCTACTAGCATCTAGCCTCTTCCAACGCCGAAGACTACATGCCGGATGAAAATAACATGAGGTGATATTAACCCCAACATAAATTTTGATTCATCTTTTGTTGGATACTATAACTTCGACTAGACTTAATTCAACGTTTAACATTTTATTACTCAAAGTTCAAAGATTAACATTAATTATAGTTTAATTCACTGACATAAAAAAAAATCTTGTAGACATATATATTTTTTTGTTTCAACATTGATTCTAGAAAGAAAATTATTTGGTTATTTTGCCATAACGACTTCGACGCATACAATGTCCTTATTTTACTGTTAATTGTTTTTAATGTCCAACAACCACTCTCCTTGAGGAGATTGACGGTAAAGGTATATTTTTTCCAACATGACCGAGAGGTCTTGAGAGAGTCCCGTGCTCATTATTTTGTAATATTAGGATTTTTTTTCTTTTAGATTTCTACCCTGAAATATTGTAGTAAAAAAGTAACTGTTGTTTTTAGAACCCAAATACTGTAATCATTTTTTCCCCTTTTTTCTTTGTCTGAGCCAGTCCACAATTCATTTATTCCCTATCTCATGTATTTAAAAAAAAAATTTGTTGACGACATTGAACTTTGAAGTTAATAAATAGATAATGCTTTATTTAATTGTGTGTGTGTGTATATATATATATATATATATATATATATATAATTCCCCACTTTCCTATTAAAATACCAGTCCTCATTTTCGTTATACTGTATTAAAAATTAAAATAAGATAAAATATTCTTAAGACCTAGCAAAGCACTAAATATACCAAAACTCTTGCTTGCACCATCCAAAACCAGAGAGGATACGCATTACCATGGCAGGATATTAGCGAGAAAAGAAACCTTAGATTGGTGGATAGAAAGCACCACCATCCAGATGACAACATTAAAGATGTGATAAACATATTATACAAGCAACAACGGAAAGATTACAGTGATTACTAAAAGATCAACTGGACAGATGTCTATATTCAATTCGGGTCCCCAAACATAGAAAGAAGATTGGTCAGCAAACGCAACCCATCAATTTCAATAGACAAATCACTTAGAGAGCAGGCATTGATGCAAACCATAATGCTGATACGTTATCCCCTATACGAGAATTTCACCCTCAATAATGGAGAGTCTGAAAGATTAAGCAAAAACAAACCTAGTAACCAAAATAAGTCTATCAACATCAAGCCCGTATTTGTTGAATGATAAGGACCAGAAGAAGAGAGTTCTTCCAGTAATACCAGGGTCATATTAAGCATGCTTTAATTCACTCAAACTTTGTAATGTATGGGATAGAGTATAGAGGGAATGGCTGGATCTAGAGATTGTGTGGCTCTCACTTCACACTTTGAAAGTTGCCTAATCTACAACTGCTAGGGAAAAGAAAACTACATATTGGAGTCTTAATGGAGATTGAACGCAACACCTATATACACGAAGGCCTCTGGTTGAACTAAGGGATTCAGAGCTCAAAGAATCCACCCTATAAAGTTTCTAAAAACCGTTATGAGGTTTAAGATACCTTCAGAATCAGAGGCAGATGGCTCGTAACCAGTCCAATTCCTACAAAAATATCTGTACTTTTATGAAAAACAAAGTTGGAACAATGTACCGTATTTATCCATGCTCAAAATCAGACTGAGAGCTCTCTCAGAGATTGGGCAAGAAAA
>JBCFYV010004751.1:0-19330 GCA_039000515.1 Timema cristinae
AGTTAAAATCATTAAAACCCCTTTTTTAAAAAATTCATACTTTAAAATTTTTTTTAAAATCATTAAAAGAATCATTAAAAGTTAATTAAAAGATTCTTCCCTTAAACATTTTTTTTTTTTCCTTTTTTTCCCAAATTTCCCCAATTAATTTTTTTTACAAGTTTTTTTTTAAATTAGGTTTGGCGGTTTTTTCATTATTTCTTTCCTTCCCTTCATCCCCCTCCTCTTCCCCTCATTGTTTAAAAATAATACAATGAAAGCTATAATCAATAATTCTTTTTTTTAAAAAAAAAATCTTTACAAATTCTTTACTTTTAAAAAAAAGCTATTTCTAATTTTCATTAAAATTTAAAAATTAAAAATTAAACATTTTTTTTTTTAAAAAAGTTAATTACATAAAACATTTAATTTTAAATTTTTTTAAAAAAAGTTAAAACCCTTAGAACTTAAACTTTTTTTTTTTTCAATCGAATCTTTAAAAAAATCATTAGAACTCTTTTAAACAAGTTTCATACGTTTAAAAAAATTAAAAAACCGCTTTTAAAAGGGTTTAATTTCCCCATTAATTCTTTACAAATTAAATTTCATCATTTAAAAACTTTTATTACAAGATTCTAAATTAATTTTTGTGATAATCGAGGATTAAACGTTTCCCCCTCCGACTCCTTTTCGGGGCTTCTTCTTTGCAGGTTTCCATCTTCTTTCCGAGCTTACGTTTAGAAGGGGTCTGTAGTTTTCTTTTTTCCGTCGGTCATGCCCAACCTCGTCTTGACCACAGCCCGCATGATAACTTATATGATTTTCCCAAAAAAATTAAAGGGAGGCGTGCTCGCTGTTTTTGGAAAGAAAAAAAAGTATAAATTTTATCGTGTTGAGAAAAGATCATGAGATCGATAAAGGACGATACCCGCAAAGGGGGGTTCGATCCCTTTATCTTCACGATTGAGGGAACGCGCTTTCCCAGAAACGCGATAAGCACATGTCGTCCATACCCAAAATTTCGGTCAAAGTCTTTTACAAATATAGTCTCTCATGGGAAAAAAGGGGGAAATCTAACTCTAAACTCTCAAGGGTATTACAAACGCTGATCGAAAAGGATCGTAAAACGCCCAGTCGCCCGCACATCTAAGGATGCTGTAACAAGTTTACGTCGATAGGAGGGATGCGGGGACATAGTAACGAGCAGATATCGTTTCCCCAACACCCCAAAAGGACCTAAATCAAAGGAAAATTTGAAATCGTTAAATTGAGGTTTTGGGAGAACAATCGATAAAATTTACATCAACTTTGAGAAGATTTGCCCGTAAAGGGGGTTTTAGGGGAAAGGTGCAAAAAACGTCTCATCATCATGGGGTTTCGCCCTAAGGGGAAAATAAAAAAAACGTTTTGACGTTTTGGGTTCAAAGGGTTTGTTTAAGCCAAAGGGGGAAAAGCTTCGAGATGCTTTCAAACCCCAAATTTAAAACCGATTTTAAAGCCGGAGGTGTATTTACGTTTAAAGGGGGGGCCGGATGACAACAAGCTTTACGATGAAAGAGGGTTATTTTTGCAAAACCCTAGGTTATCCCCTCTTACCTTCAACGCTGCGCCCTAAAGTTTTATGTAGATCAAAGGGTTTAATCGCAGTTTCATCTACATCTATTTTGGATTCAAAACCCCCCTTGAAGAAAGATGGGAGCATTTCGAATTGACTCTAACGGTGAACGCGGTTATAAGTTAAAGAGGGCGGGAAATCGTTTCAACGATGGCCCATGAATTTAAAAGATATTATTTTTTTTTTTTGAAATCTTAAAATTATCGACCAACCCTTTCCCTTTCGGGGGTTTTTTCCAAAGATGACTCTAAATCTTTAAATTGAAGAAACACGCTCGAAAACCCGACCCCAGATTTTTACCGTGGGGAATTGGGGAACCAAGGGGGTTTTAGATAAATGAACCGTTTCTTCGTCGTAAAAAGACATTCGCACCTTACATCAGGGAAAAACAAAGGGCCAGGGGGATATCATAAAACGAGTAAGATTTTTAAACGAAAGTATAAGCAACTATTTTATCCCCCGGCACGAGTGGGACCCCTGGCAAAATGAAACTTTAAAACCCCATCACGGAACCTCTAAACAAGAGGGTGAAGGCCTCGGGGGAAACCCCAACCCCAAAAGCCCCCCCCGAGAGATCGCAGAGTAACCAACTATTGGATACTTTTCTTTAATTTATCTCATAGCATTCTGATAAACATATGGGGTACGTCATGAAGGCGACTCTACCCAAACTCGGAGATACGCCTATCGTATTTTGACCCGGGAAAAAACGGAAAAAAAACCCTTTCAACAATAAGACGGTACCGTATACTCGAGGACTATTAGAAACCCCTTCCCAAAGAGCCCCTGCGCATTTAAACTAAGGATTTTAACTGAAAAGTATAAAAAGTTAATGCCGAAAAAAACGAACCGCATCGGTTGAGAAACGGGCCCTTACGCTCGTATCAAGATGCGGGCGGGATCAAAGTATTCGCTTTAAACATCCAAAAAACCCATGTTTGAAGAGGAGTCGAGGGGGGGAATGGTTTAACAAGATGGGACGGGAAGAGGCGTCGTTTTTTACCCTTTATTGGGCCGAATCCCCCAACAAATTTTGGGGTTTTTTCCATTTTTCGACTCTTGCAGCATCCCAAACCGGGGGCCGGGGCAATTTCCCCCAACCTAACGAGATTTTTTTCTTATCATCGAGGAATTTTCGCGAAGGGGGGGGAATCATCGTATAAAAAAACAATCAACTCTTTGATATTTTTTCATAATATGTCCGGGGTCAAGTGGGAGAAATTTCGCGCGAACTTCAAAAAATTCCCGGGGAAGACGACGTTTCCCCCCAAGACATTTTTTACGGGACGGGCTTTTAACGAGGGGGGCCCTTTAGGCCGACTGGTAGAGATGATACCCTAAACTTTCCCCGGTTTTGAAAAAAGGGATTCAAGTCCTTTTTCACCGTCATCGACGTGTATTCCCAAAAGGGCTTGGGGCCCCCCACCCGCAAGACTAAAAAGGGAAAAACTCAGCGTGCAATGGCCTCCTCCTCGACAAGGTGGGTTTTAAACCCCGGTACGCCCACCTTCCCAACGGAAAAGGGTCGGAGTTTTACAACGCAGAATTCAAAACACCATGAGGGGAAAGGGATCAATCATTATTTACATACAGCAACGTCAAGGCTAGCGTCGTTGAAGATTTAATCGCACTCTCAAAACTGATGGGGAGGAGGTTCACTGCAAAAGGGATCGTATCGATGGATCGATAGATCAACCCTTACTGGAGAATACAACCGTACGGTGCACTCGCCCCATAAAGAAAACCAAATAGACGTCAAGGACATAGACTTTAACAACAGTCTATAAACTTTCAAGGCTCAGATTCCACCCCGAACGTTTTTAAAGTGGGCGATATAGTCCGTATCACAATTTTTAAGGACGTTTTAGAAAAGGGGTTATACCGCAAACGGGTCGACTGAACGTTTAAAATCAAAGGGGGTCGAGACTAATCCAGGACCTTCCCCTACTCGAAGATATAAAAGGGTAACCCACCGGGCGGTTTCTCGCTAAGGAATTTAGAAACCTTTCGTTTCCCGACGTAAAACCTGGGAGAAGAAGTCAGACTTTCCCGGGAAATAGACGTACGTCAAATGGTTGGGGTTCGCTCGACCAAAATTCGTGGATCGATGCGAAGGATTAAGGGGGGTGGGGGTTGTTCACCCCTCCACCCCCAGCATATAAAGCGACCGGAGGAAGGGGCGCATCTCTTTCGAAATTTTAAACGGGGGTTTTTCGCGGAGGACATGAGGAAATTAAAATCTCAGACAACACTTGGAATACTAAAACGCGAGAGCCGAGAAGGGTTACAGCATGTTGCGACTCTTCGGGCCCTGGCCGGATGCCATAATCCGGGAATGTACGGGGCGAGTCAGTCCGTCGAAACTGTTAACATCATGTGCCCTACAAGCAAAAAGGAAGGGGGGACGACCACAAATTCTCACGAAGACGCTCCCCTGCTCGACGAAGACGCTTTGTGCATCGAGCTGGACGGTCGAGCGGGGGAAATGACCGTGTCAAAAGCATCTCTAACTCGAAAAGTATCGGGCCTACAACGTTCGCGCCTGGAAGGAACAAGGATCAGCGAGCCGGGAGGACGAGCCAACATCATGACGCGGGACTTGGGGGTAAAGTCGTCTTCCAGGAAAAAACTTTGGGCGAGATACAGAAGTCGGTTTAAAAACGCTCGACGCGGACTATCTATCAGGCGACGAAAAAAACAAACTTTTCAAGTGGTGAAAGACTAACGTATGTGATGTTGAAAAAACAAGACTTTGAGAGAGAGAGAATTTTGTACGAAAAATAATATACAATGTAATATTAAAATAACAAGGTTAAAAAACTGGGGCTATTTATTTAGGGGGGAGAAAAATACTTGCATTCCTTAATTTCCCAATCTTGACCGCCGGGGTTTTAGAGAGAATAAAATGTCATATCCCAACTGCCCTCCCAAACCCTACTACATCAGATGATGGAAAAGGAGAGAAAAGGGAGGGATAAGCCCTTAAAAAAAAAAGTTTCCCCCCCCCTCCACCCCCACCCAGGGGGCTCCTCAAACCCCCTCCAAACCCAAAAGACTAAGACTTTTTGGGGAGTGACAATTTTGTACTGAATATTATTCAACGACCCGTTTTTTTGGGAGTTAAAGATGTAAACAATTCTTTAAACCATTCAATGATTATTGACTTAAAGGGAATAATACTTGTCATATCCCTTTAAATTTCCCCAAACTTGACCATCAGGGTTTTTAATAGAAATACTTGTCATATCCCAAGCTGCCCTCCCCAATGAACCCCCATTTGTGTGAAAATAGAGGGTCCGCCAGGCCTAGACAACCCGCTTTGCTAGAGGGGAAAGGGGTACTTGGAACCGGTAGAATGAACCCACCTTTGCGGGGAGGTAGTCTCCCCCCCCCTCATCTCGGCCACCTGGTGTTTAGGAACCCTCACCCCATCCCGTCATCTCAGGGAAACCCTAAAAACGGATTAGTTCAGTTATCCTAACACATGCAAAACGACCCCGATGTAAACAATTCTTTTAAACTCATTAAATGATTATTTACTTTGAAGGGAATAATACTTTTAACCTTGCCATCAGGGTTTGAGGAATGAACCCGCTTTGCGGAAGGAAGTGGGTACTTCGAGCCCCGAGAAAAAAACTGCCGGCTCGTCGGAAAAGAGAACACTCAACCCTGAGAGGAGAACCAAGTTGTGTCCTCCCCCCCCCACAGGGCCCAGGTGCTTCAACCCCCCCTCCCAGGAACAAAAAAACCCCCCCCCTCTGTGCTCCAACCCTTTCCCCATACCTACCCATCAACAGGAGCCATTTAAAAACGGATTAATGGGGTGCCTCGTATGCCAAAACAGACTGACCCCCGTAATGTATTAACTTGTCGGTTTCTTGATCCCTTCTTAAAAATGGGTTCATCATGACGGTTTCTCCCTGACTCTTTGACTACCGCTTTTCTTTCGACCACCTGTATCTCCTTTATTAAGTTTGTTGATCACTTGAAACTCCTATACCTCAGTTTGTTGACCGGTTTGTACCTATTCGTGTCGACCATTTGTACCCTAGCCTTCCAAATGTATGCAAACATTTTGTCGACCGCTTTTCTGTCGACCATTTCTCTTTCGTATCGAAGGCAGTGCACCGTGTGATTGAACGAAGTACTTAAAAAACCTCTTCCAAATCACATCCTTACTTCCTTTTTTAAAATTTACTTTGTTTAAAATTTCCCTTAATTAGGATAAAATAATTGGGGTAAATTTACCACTTTTAACTGTATTCTGTCCTGTGCCTCGGTGTTGCCTTTCTCATACTCTTCCTTACTAAGTGACGAAAGCACCAGGTTAAGGTTGTGATGTTCTACCCATCTTGAGAGCTGAAGGTTTTTCCTCTTATTTGGGATAGAAGTGTGGCACTAGCAGTAATCTTCACGTCCCCTTCTTCTAGATTTGCTGTAATATCACATCTGCTTCTTTCACTAATTGCTGTCACAATTGGGTCCTTACCCACTTTTTCATCATGTTTCCAATTGTTCCTTACACTATCCTACTCTTTTTATCCAAAGTTTACACACCATTTCTCCTATTTTCTTCACGTCTCTTTCACTTCTGGCTTTATCTCCCACAACGACTGATGATATTGTTGTAGACTTTTCGTCCACACTTACTACTCCTGATATTACCAATACTGGTTCCTTATTTTGGAAGGATATAATTTCTGATACAGAGCAGAGACTTAGCAGTGTCTTAGGCTATACTCACAGAGACTTATCAGTGTCTTAGGCTATACTCAAACAGAGACTTATCAGTGTCTTAGGCTATACTCAACAGAGACTTAGCAGTGTCTTAGGCTATACTCAATAGAGACATACCAGTGTCTTAGGCTATACTCAACAAAGACTTTAGCAGTGTCTTAGGCTATACTCAACAGAGACATAGCAGTGTCATAGCCACTACCCACCTGAGACATAGCAGTGTCATAGCCACTACCCACCTGAGACATAGCAGTGTCATAGCCACTACCCACCTGAGACATAGCAGTGTCATAGCCACTACCCACCTGAGACATAGCAGTGTCATAGCCACTACCCACTTGAGACATAGCAGTGTCATAGCACTACCCACCTGAGACATAGCAGTGTCATAGCCACTACCCACCTGAGACATAGCAGTGTCATAGCCACTACCCACCTGAGACATAGCAGTGTCATAGACACTACCCACCTGAGACATAGCAGTGTCGTAGCCACTACCCACCTGAGACATAGCAGTGTCATAGCCACTACCCACCTGAGACATAGCAGTGTCGTAGCCACTACCACCTGAGATATATCATTAATCTGGCTATACTCACCAGAGACATAGCAGTGTCTTAGGGTATACTTACTAGAGGCATAGCAGTGTATTAGGGTATACTCACCAGAAACTTAGCAGTGTTTTAGGCTATACTCACCAGAGACATAGCAGTGTTTTAGGCTATACTCACCAGAGACATAGCAGTAACTTAGAATATAACCAATAGAGACATAACAGAGTCTTAGGCTATATTTACCAGTATCATAGCTGTGTCTAGCCACTACCCCCCGATATTTAACAGTGTCATAAGCTATACTCACTAGTGACATAATCGTGATTTAGGCTATACTCACCAGAGACATAGCAGTGTCTTAGTATATACCCACCTGATTTTAGTTATATTATTTTTATTTGTTGTAAGGAGAAATATTAACTGTATAATATAAGTAAAGGACTTTAATAAAACAGCAATTAAATTGATTGGTATACTTCTTAATTCAATTACACAATATAAAATAAGAATATTCCAAGGAATTAATATATTCAAAAATAAATTGTATAAACAAGAAATCAATCAATTAAAACAGACAAAATAACATTCTTAAAAACCACCTAAGAAATTGTTAAAGAACAAATTTAATATTCATGAATGGTAGAACTTAAGTTTCAACAACAACCCATCACTTTAATAATCAATTATATAGTACAGCCATTAAAATTAATATTGTAGAAGGAATAATTACAACAATAACAATAAAAAGAGGATGTTTATAAAGTGAACTAAACCATTTGAATCAGATATCAAGTTCGTTATTAATCCAAAACATTTACTATAATTTTGTAGAAATACGTACACTGGTTGCTGACCTCTGGTCTAAAGTAAGATGTTAGTAATGTTGAGTCTTGTATACTTGAAATAACATTACTGGAATAAGTGATTGGTTTTTAGTGTTCTATGTGTGCTGCTTTAATCTTTGTTATTTTCGCAATTCATACCACGACCTGTGCATAATGAACGCTATTGTAAGGATGGTGATAATTAGAAGACAATTTATGTAAAAACACTCAATACACCAGTCCGGATTTCTAGCTTGAAACGGCCCATCATCGACAAACTAAGTTAAATGATCTTAACGTCTTTTTTGCGTGACCACCGATAAATACGATAAATATATAATCTATATTTAGGGTAGAGATTGAACAAAAGATAGCTAGACGATTACAATGCTGAGACCAAGACATAGAATCAAAAAATAACGTTAGTTTTAATATTACAATTTTACTAAATCTATACAAATTTAGATATACTGTCAAAATATTATATTTGATTCATTTAGAGTTACGTGCTTGCAGGACTATATCTATAAAATTGAATTAATTAAATATGACGTGTATTATTTAGAGTTAAAATAAATCTAATATATGTTTTAAGAACACCAACAATAAAATTATTTTTATAATTGACCCAATAAAGCACTTTAGTTTCCCCGGAAATGACTGAAATAAACCATAACTCCATAGTGTATTTAGTTGACTACCTTGTACTAAGATTTTCTGATTAAAAACTTAATATTGTCAATATGACCCTGAAACAAAATATTTATTATCTTCCTCCTGACCCTGATAAGTTCCAGTTGATTTAAGGAACTGTCTAGATCTGCCGGTAACAACATGATCGCCCAAAAAACATGTCGAGGTTGGGAAACTACAAGGTAAGACAGTTGCTTACTTTAAATGTACCTAGTTACATGCGATTTGGTTCAATACATTTGAGATAACCTGTATATTAATATCTACAGACAAGCTGAAAATCATTATTATTAAGTCACTGTCCGTATTGAAGGGGTCATTATTGAATTAATTTAAATTAGATGAAATATAGAACATGCAAAATAATCGAGGCTAGGACCTTTATCTTAGTGCGCTAATGCTATACCATTTAGCTAACCGGGATTGGTCTAGTGTTCAGAGTTCTTATTTGACTGGTAATTTAATACTGAGTTTTGTGTCTGAGTTTGTGATGTGCGTTGATTATCATTAGAATTTCACGTTAAAATTAAAATCTTGTATTGCATACTTAGCTGCATAACAATTCCCCCAAGAGTCAGATGACTCTAGTATGATCAATTGCATATTTATTGGTCGCTCATATGTATCTGACTGTTCCACACGTCCACCACAGACTCAACCTTCAACATTGAGTGAATAACGACCGAAACATCGGATGAATCCGAGATAGCTCAGTGGTAGAAACTAGGTTCCCTAAGCCAAATGTCTCAAGCTCAATTCCCATGTTAAGGTGTCTTTTTTAACTAATTTAAATTTGACAAAATATAGTATTATAGTTAGTAGAAGATATTGAAAGTCTCTATTACTAAAATTTCTAAACCTGCCGTAAATATCTTATGTCAGTACTATTTATATAGGAATAGTTTTATTTGTTTCAGAGCATAATGACTGGCATGCTACTTGCAACTCATGGGAACACAATCTACCAATGGGAGTTAAAGGACTGTTAATTCAGCTAACTCATGAGGTGACTCCACCCAGCCAGGGGATACCCCAAACCGTGAGCCCTATGTGCCGGCGTGCAAACGTTTCTTCTCCAAAATGCCGGTGGAAGCACGGGCGAAGCTGCAGCTTTCCAGACTGTGGTCCCACGCAGAGTTGTCGAGTTGGAGAACCATGAACCCGATATGCTAGCATACACACTCTTCTTCAAGAACCGTGAGCCCGATATGCTAGCATACACTCTCTTCTTTAAGAACCGTGAGCCCTATATGCTAGCATACACTCTCTTCTTTAAGAACCGTGAGCCCGATATACTAGCATACACTCTCTTCTTCAAGAACCGTGAGCCCGATATGCTAGCATACACTCTCTTCTTCAAGAAACCGTGAGCCCGATATGCTAGCATACACACTCTTCTTCAAGAATCGTGAGCCCGATATGCTAGCATACACACTCTTCTTCAAGAATCGTGAGCCCGATAAGCTAGCATACACTCTCTTCTTTAAAGAACCGTGAGCCCGATATACTAGCATACACACTCTTCTTCAAGAATCGTGAGCCCGATATGCTAGCATACACTCTCTTCTTTAAGAACCGTGAGCCCGATATACTAGCATACACACTCTTCTTCAAGAATCGTGAGCCCGATATGCTAGCATACACACTCTTCTTCAAGAATCGTGAGCCCATATGCTAGCATACACTCTCTTCTTTAAGAACCGTGAGCCCGATATACTAGCATACACTCTCTTCTTCAAGAACCGTGAGCCCGATATACTAGCATACACTCTCTTCTTCAAGAACCGTGAGCCCGATATGCTAGCATACACACTCTTCTTTAAGAACCGTGAGCCCGATATACTAGCATACACTCTCTTCTTCAAGAACCGTGAGCCCGATATACTAGCATACACTCTCTTCTTCAAGAACCGTGAGCCCGATATCTAGCCAAAACACATTCTTCTTCAAGAATCGGAGCCCGATATGCTAGCTTACACACTCTTCTTCAAAACCGTGAGCCCGATATGCTAGCATACACTCTCATCTTCAAGAACCGTGAGCCCGATATGCTAGCATACACACTCTTCTTTAAGAAACCGTGAGCCCGATATACTAGCATACACTCTCTTCTTCAAGAACCGTGAGCCTATGTGTATTATTATTAATAATGTTATTTATGTACGTATTCTTATTACGATATTGATGTACCTCCCGCTAAATTGTCGTCCCTACATAACTTACTCAACCAACGCAGTAATTATTACCAAAGTGGTTATTGTTCTCTCTAAATCAACTCATAATGTTTTACTATTAGCTTCCATATTAAATTTAAAAAAATTTAAAAAAAAATTCTGGTTCGTACTTCAACATTTGCTTTTTTATTTCACTAAAAAGCTTGCATTACAATAACTCTAAAAAAATTACAATGAGTTTTATTTTTATAATACACTGATTTGACTCAGAAGTTTTCCTTTTAAAACAAATAAATTTCAGACAAATAGGGGATTGTCTACCCTGGGTTGGAAGGTTAATGTCCGTAAGACTGTAGGCGGCCGGGTAAGATTTTTGATCGGAAAGGGATTTTTTTTTCCCCCAAAATTTTTTTTCCAAACAAAACCAAAAACAAAAACGTGTACATTTAATTTTAAAAAATCCCCTTTCATTCCATTTTATTAGCGAACTTATTCTAGCGTATAAAATAAACGGTACCAAGAAATTTTGGGGGAAAAAAAAGTAAGGGCACTTGCCCCGTTTTTCAACAATTTAAATACAGGTTTTGTAGAAATTTTGGGCTAAAAAAAATCCGGTGTTGATAGTTCAAATTGCCAAGAAAAAAAAATTTAAAAAAAAAAAAAAGCGGTATAAAACCGAAAAAGGGCCCTCAAAAACCACCCCAACCGCATTGGTAAAAATAATTGGGCTTTTTTTTTCCCTTGATAAGTTTCCCTTAAGCGCGACCGAAGGGAGGGAAGTTTTTTTTACAGTTTTATAGAATTAATTTTTTCAAAAATAAAAAAAAATATTTCTCCCGTACAAAAATCGAGTTAGGTTTTTTACCATACATATCAAAATCTTTAAATTGTCAAAATTTTGTCTTGGAATTTTGTCAAAACTTTTTTTCTTTTTTTTAAAATGTTTTGACAAAATTCCGAACACCCTGAAGTATTTAGATCTTTTTAAAACGGGATATTTAAAAACAAACTCTATGTTTTACTGGAGAAATTTTAATTTTTTTGACCAAGAAATTTCAATTTTATAAAAATTGTAAAAAAATGGCGCTCCCCTTTTTCCACACTTTAAAAATTGTTTAGGATTTGTATATTTTCAATAAAAAACAATTTTTAAAATTTTTTAATTAAAAATTTAAATGAAATGTTCTACCTTTAAAAATGATTTTCGTAAAATCCCTCTAAGCTTATTTTTTATTTTTATATCAAAAAAGACGTATTTTTCAGGGCTGGATCATTCCACAATTAGTCCGAATTATCGACTCTCTGGTGTAAAATTTAAAATTTTGTTGATGTTACAATGAAGCTTTTATTACCATTGTAGTTTAGGAGTTTCAAATTTAAGCCTATACCATAAACTAAACTAAATCCCTAACAAACTTCCGCGGGGCGAAAGTAGAGCCTTTGGTTTCCCGGTTGATTGGGTATGTATAAGAACCCGAAGGGATAATATACCATCTTGGGAAAAAATTGGAAAACCATTCGCTATTTCTCATAAAAAAATAACAGTCGGTTTAAAAATTAATCTAAATTTCCAAATAAAAAAACTTTAAGACAGAACTCAAGTTGGCATTGGGGAAAAAATTGTTTTTCGTTTCTTGGGGACTTTGTAAACTACAGACATTGAAAAACTTTTTCCCTTCAGATAATATTCGTGAATCAGATATGAACTACCGTTTTAGTGGTGGAATGAAGTGAGTATCTACAAAGATCCCCAAAAAATAAAGATTGGTTTTTTTGCGGAAACCCTGTTGTCTCTTCCTCTTGGTGGCTTTTTGGAAAAACATTTGAGCAAATATTTACAAACCCCCCCATTAAAACCCCCCGGGGGACATTAAAAATTTTCTACAGATTTTCTATGAGACAACGTTGTCGGACATTGACGGTGAATTTTAAGTAGACAGTTTATCCAGAACTCTATGAGGTCTTATCTGAAGGCAATTTTTTTTGAGAGGTGTAACGAACCCCCCCTTTACCACCCCCTTTCCCCTATGCAGCTCTCGGTAGATTACGTAGGGGGGACTCCCCCTTCAGGTATCCGCGGGATGTGAAAAAAGGATATTTTTTTTTTTTGAAAATGGACCGTTTGAGACAGGTATAATTACCAGGGGAAATACCCCCGAAGTGTATCCGTGGTAGTCCTGGGTCCCCCGTAAAATAGAAATACAATGAAATAAAAAGGGGGTGCCAAAAAATTTACGGGTAAAAATAAAAGGAACCGGTTTTGGGCCTTGGAAAAAAAAAAAATCACCCCAAAAGGGTTTGAACTAATGTAAAAAAAACGAAAGTCTTTAAAATAAAACAATATATAAGAAACCTTTTAATTTTGGTGTTATTTTTATTTAAAAAATAAAAAAAAATAAAATGTTTCAAAATGTTTCATAAGAAATTAATACAATAAGACAAAAAAAATCAGGGGGCACATTAATTAATTTGTTGCAATTTTTGGTAAAATATCCTACTATCTGGTACCAAATTAAAATAAAAACGCTAACCGGTGAACCCTGGGGCGTACTATTAGGTAGTAATTAACATACTAAAATAAAAAAGCTAATCATAAATATAGATAATCTTAAAAGTAGTAATGACAAGGTTGAGAAATTAAGTTTGTTGTGCTACAAAATTTTAAAACATCCCCCTTTGATCACCCTGCAAAAAAATTTGGGTAGTCTTAAATTTAATAATAAAAGGAAAGACTTACGGGTTTTTTTCCCCTTGTCTTGGGGCGAACACACGAAGCAAAAAATGTTCTTCGCTAGGGCCATAGCGCCCCTATTTTATATCTTAAAAAAAACAAAGTTACTTATTAATCTTAAAAAAAAAACTTCTCTTGTCTGGATCATGAAAAGTTTGGGTTTTTTCAAATATCCTGTGCCAGTTGAGGGAAAAAGAAAATTATCCCATAAAAAAACTTTAGTTTCGTACTACATTTTTTGTTCCCTCTAAAAAACAGCGCTCCTTTTTTAAAAGAGTCCTACTTTCTCTACTTATTTAATTGTTGTCATGGAAACCCAAAACCAAACAAAATTTGCAGGCTGCAAAACCCATAAAATTAAAAAAGGGGAAAATAACGTCATTACTCGGGGAAACAGATAAGGATAAAATAGGGGTGTACAAGTTCAGTTAGGAATGGAAACAAAAAAGCCCCGTTGGCACGCGCATCTTGCAATTTTAATATCGGGGGATCAAATAGGAAATGGAAAAAACATCCGCCATTACATGAATACATAAAATTTAGGATGGAATATTGTTTACAGACCCCCTTGATAGACTAATTTTTAAAATCGAAAATTTAAAAAACGGAAAGCCACCCCCCCAAAAAGCACCATGTTTTTTGATTTTTGGTGGAGAAAAACTGTGAAAAAAGTTTAAGTATCTGTCAGATGCCGGGAATGAGAGAAAACATTCGGAAGGGGCTAAAAACCTTTCCCCTAAACCCGAATAAGGAAACATCTGTGTTTGAAGTAATAGGATTGACTTGGCGGGCCCTCCTTTTCTGAGAGTGAGTGAAGCATGGTTTGTTTTTTTCACTTGTGCGTCTCCCAAAGCAATAAATCTGGATTTGATTATTTCACACTCCACCAAGCTTTCCCAAGTTTTACAGCGTTTTGTACCCGAAGGAGCGTTTTTCTGTTATTTTTTCTGCAATGGCAAAAATTTTTCCCCCGGTCCCAAAAAGCTTTTCAAAACTTGTTTGGGAAAAAATTCAAACAAGTCGGTTGAACGTATCACTTATAATTTAACCACTCATTTTCCATGAGGGGGGGTTCTCAAAAGGTTAATAAGAGAATAAAAAAAAATTTATAAACAGTTTGGGGTAAAAATTTGACTAATTTTCCCAAAAGAAATGCTTATATTTCCCTCTGTATATAAAGTTTCCCATAATTATAAACCACTGAATACTTGGCAGAAGATTGTGACTTTTAAGTCCTTCCCCCCGGCTTTTTTTCTACAAGAAAAAAAGGAAAGGGGATTTCCAGAATATGTTGCTTTGAATTTTTAAAAGTCTGAACCGAAAAACCGTCACTCTAAAACTAAGAAAAGAAATTTAAAAAAGAATTTGCAAGAGATCTGGGACGTTTGGAATGTAGTAAACGAAAAAGCCACTACTTTGTTCAAAAATGGGGATTTGTCTTGTTGGGATAAAACGGTTCCCAAAAAGATGGAATGGCCCTGGGAAAAAAGGTGGAGTTTTTTTCCCCCGGACGTGCATAAAAACCTGCAACCTCGCAAGCTCGCGACTACTAAAATGTAAATTTGAACCCATACAACGACTTTCCCCACTAGAGGTTCCCCGATAAAATGGGAAACAAAGGGTTATTTGTGGGAAAAAAAGTAAATTTTTCAGAAAATCCTTCTAGAAAGAAGTAAAAAAGCCCCTTTAAAAACCACACGTTTCTACAAAAGTGAACTTCCTTTTCGTATACCCATTAGTTTAGGATATCATCCCAAAATTTTGGGATTTTTAGATAAAGAACCCTAAAAATTGTTAGGAAAACATTGTTTCGTTGCTTTGGGGACTTTTGTTAACGAATTAAAACGTTTTTTCTGTTGAAAGGTGATTTTATTTACTTTAAAGTTTTGAATTTAATAATATATATAGTGATTTTCCTGAGTAAAAATAAAACATACTCATCTTTTTCCCTATCAATTTTGTACATAGAAAAACTATTTAATTCCATAGATAATGTTCAATAATATTGTAATTTATAACTAAAATTGAAAAAAGTTAAGGCTTATATTTTACTGGATGAGATTGAAAAGATCTTACATTAATTTATTATATTAAAAGTATAAAGCCAATTTCTCACAAGTGTTTTTTGCACCAATTGCAGACAAAGCATCTTTAATGTATCACCATTAGTTGATTACTTGAAATGAATCTCGACTTATTTGACACTTAAACTTTTAACTATGTTGTGAGATAAAAGCTAAAATGAATCAAGAAAAAACACTTATTTATTAATATTTCTTATACCATTCCACTTGACTTGTAATATAATGTAGAACACCCGCTTCATGGCCGAATGTCTAAGGCGTCATTATGATTAGACTGGCTGACGAATATAGGGGTACAGGGTTCGTATATCCAATAAGTTACGGGATGGTATTCCTATTGTTTTCACTCTGGTTCAACCCAAATGAGGTTATACTACATCTAAAATGCTTCCTTCCATTGGAGTATTATGATTTAATCCTTCTATTGATTTCTTCTTCGTCGTAAATATCTTCATGGTAGAATTGATGCAGGATGACAACGACATTTACCATAAATGATGAAAATTAAACATTTTTCTACAGCCACACGTTGGTCCACACAATTTTGATTAGCTGCAGAAAATCAATTCAAAAGAGGAATCTGAAGCAGAAATTGAGGATTTTATTTTTGGCTCCAAAAAATTACTTTTCATTAGCCATAACCAGTCTTCAGATTTGTCTTATTGGCTAACAATGTTTGCACTTGATAATAACCCCGATATAGATTTTGCTGAACTGCACAACGGGTGGTGGAAGTAAAGCTTGCTTTACAGGTTGTTAATTCTTAAAGACTTAGCAAAGCACATGTGTCGATGTGTACAATAGAAACTTCGTCAAATGGAGGACCATATAACGCTAAAATTAAGTTTAGTACATCAGAAAATATAATTCCTTAGAACAAACTTCTCGCTTAAAAACTCCGCCAAACATGTAAATCCTCATGCTTTTCTAATATATTCCAAGATTTTGCTTTATCTTTGTTAAAAATTGGCAGATGCTGTTTCACATTTAGTGATTGCGTGCAAGAAAAAATATGATCTTCACTTCTTTCATATGCCCAAAACTTCCTGAAGAATATATTTTCCTTTTTGACTTTCCCTTTACTTGTTTTAAGAAAGAAACTTCTTTCAATTTAGGCGTGCGAACTTAAGAAGCAATAAAAGACTACATTATTCTCCAACAAAACAACTTTTTATGTTTCACACGGCTGCTCGAATCCTGTTTTCAATAATCAAAACGTCAGCATCGTCTTAAACTTGTTTAACAATGAAATTACTAGCGTCCAACTTTTTCTGAAAACATCGAGATTAATCAGATTATTGTTGTTTTTGTGTTGGAAAGGAATTTTACTTGATTCGTCGTAACATTTATAGTTTCATGAAGAAAAGCCTCAGTTGATAACGAAGTTTGGAGGATCGATGTAGTTTTTACAAAGCATCATTATTTTTTTCTGTTTAATTTTTATCCATCAAATACAACAATTGAACAAAATTTAAACTGCACATAATTTTAGTTCATAACAATATGAACTAAATCAGTACTTGATGCCATACAACACGATGAAAAAGGAATCTCCATTGAGACTTTACGTAATATTTGCAGACTTAGTTCAACTACTTTTGGTTAAATTTCTATTAAACAAATATGGTTTTTTAGTTTTATGTATTTCAAATTCATCAAAGAGCGCCAAAAGTATGGAGCCAATTCATACTGTAGGTAGTCACGGAGTTCTTCATCATATTTTTAGTTATAAAATTTTCGATAATATTTTACCATATTTTTGTGTCAACTTTTTTATATTTTTCAACTTAACTTTTTTTTAATTCTCCATGAAAACACCACTGAAGTTTAAATAATAATATTCAATCCCCTATACGCTGCTAAATTGATTTACTTTTATTATTTTTTAAATTTTTTGGTTAATATGACAACAGTTTTTTTTAGAAAGAGATCAACTTTTGAAGGATGCTTTGGTTTTCAGAATGGTAAAACAATTTTGGTGCGATATATTATTTCAATTTATTTTATTTTTCTTCGTTATTTCTACTGAGAGACGTTATATTTTTAAAGTTTGACTACTTTGCAAAAGAATGAATATAAATTTAACCTACAATAACTACCGGGAAATGAGAATAATTTATCTTTAAATACTTAGATGTGATGACAGCTATTAGTGGAGTCTTTTTATCAAGAAAAAGAAAGAAGGGGAAAAATTTTACATGTAAAAAACTTTCTATTTACTATTACCTAAATCAGGACAAAATTAACCTTCATTCCCCTGTTTTACTAAGAATATTTTGTTCGGGATTTAAATAAGTTCGTAAGAGGACCGACACATCTTAATTCATTTAACCTTATTAACCACTAATTATTAATAGTGATAGGATTTTTTAACACTCAAGTCGTATAGTTAAGAAAAGTACTTACGTTATTGTTCTAATTTAATGGTCATATCTAATGCACAGAATCTCATAAATAATCATATATAACTTACCTTTGGGAATATCAACTGTATATAGAATTAAAATTTTATTTGGCGAAAAAGAGGGGGCATAATTTTTTTCTGCTCAGAAATTAAAAAATGTCACACTAAGAATTAAAAAAAATTTTTTGTCTTGTACCAACACAATTATTACATTGCATATTTTTTTTGGTCCCATACTCAAATTTTTATGATCTACTCTTCATAACAAAGATTTTGCATACGGGGTGATATCAAGGGTTTAAGTCATAAAAGGAAATTCCTTTTGTCTCTTTCCCGGGTTTAACAAAATTTTAAAGAAGTTCAACAAAATCTCACCAGAATACCTAGAGAGGGGGTCTCCCCTATGTGTTCAAAAAGGGATGGGCGGCTGCGAGGGAGGGGTTTTTTTTGCAACATTTTTTTTAAAACACAATAAGGATCAATGAACTTAGTTTTTTTATTAGGGTTAGAATACAAGTTACGGGTGTCGGGAGGGGGGGAACTTTTTGAAAACAAACCCGATATTTGTTTTATTTCCAAAAAAGTGTCCCCAGTTATTAGAAATTTTGCAGCCATGCGAAACAGGGGGGGGAAAATAAAGGAATTTTTTACAATAGGGGTACCTTAAAAAAAGTATTGGTTGATGGGATTTTTTTAAAAATTTGCTAGTAAAAAAATATTCAAAAGTAACATAATAACCCCCCTTTGGGGCCGCATGGTTTTGCACATTTCCCTTTATGGGCAGATGCCAAGGACGGGGGATCGTCTTTAATCCCCGGGCGTAACACTACGTTTTTGGGGGTTTTAAAAAATGGTTTCCCCCACTAATTTCTTATTTATAAGATTATTCTAACTAGTGGTAATACTTGGTTTTTAATTTTATTATTGGACTTTTCAAAAGGTTAATTTGTGGGGAAAGTTATATAGAAAACCCTTTTTTGTAGGGAAAATTTTTTAAAAACAATTTTATATAAACCCTTTTTGTCATTTGACTACTAGAAAACAGATATTTTCTTAGAATCATTCTTGACATTTTTTATTTTGGGGATTCTTATGAAACAAAGGGACATTAATTTTAAAAATTTGTGTCAAATAAATGTCAAAATTTATCAATATTAAAAACTATATTTAACTTGTATACGTCTAGAAAGCATAAACCCCCAAACCATCAGATATTTTTTTGTTTAAATTTATATAAAAAAATATTTAAAACAACATTTCCCGACAAAACATACTGACAGGAATGAGGGAATACAAACATCAAATTAATACTTGTATATTAATGTTTATAGGACAGGTTTTAGTATTATGTTAAGTTTATTTGATACTTCCATAATTAAAATAACCAATTTTAATTACTCTTTTAAAATAATTAGGGAAAATTTTAGGGTAATACAAGAGGAAAGCCCTTGTAAACAATCGGGGTGCACGGTTGCCACATGGGTTCAGGGGGGGTCAACCTTCCCAAAAAGCTTAGAATGTTTTTTTCTGATTTG